>JANZLH020000131.1:1015414-1029749 GCA_026770325.2 Erythroxylum fimbriatum | reverse complement strand
AAGACGAAGAACAGAGCAAGAAGAAAGAGTTGAGAGTGAGATTGAAGAAGTGAAGCGGGAAGCAAAATAAAAAAGAGGAGGAAGCATCGACTCGGCTTAGATGACCGTGAAGCTGAGACGCAGACGAAGTGGAAGCTGGTTTAAATCAAACGAAATCGTCGACGTTTTATTGTGGGACAGAATAGGGACAGAGTTAGTGGGATAGAAGATCTGAACCCCTGAAAACGGCGCCTGTGGGTCCCACAGGCGTCAGTATCTTTAATTAGACGAAAAGGCATCAAATTTGTTAAGAAAACGACGCCGTTTGGGCACTGGACAGAATAAAACAGGGTTAACTTAGACAGAGGATCCGAACTCAACTATAACCGTAATATTACAGTTGTGATTGCAGATTACGAGTAAAAACTTAGGGAATGAATCTCTTACAAGCAAGAAAGACACACGTTGTTGTCAGATAACTTGATTTCAGAAGTTGGATCATCCTGTATGTCCAAGAGTATTTCACCTCTGCCCCTTAACCATGTGGTTGGGAGTCGAACTCCCCCACCCATGGGAATGGAACGTTTCTCGTGGCCAGCCATTTACCGCTTAGTGCGAGCTCCGAGTCCAGATTAGTCGAACACCCACGTGGTGCCGAAAACCGGATGGTTTACACCAAAAAAAAAGAGCATGTCCATCAAATCCTTTATCTTCCCTTCAGAAACTTTTGTTGAGTTTGGTTCTAGGCTTTAGGAATACTTTGATGACGAAGTAAACCAAAACAAGGTTTTATACTTTTTTGGATTAAGCATCTTATATATAGAGTGAGTTTTTACGCTAAACTCAAGGGTTAATGTGAGAAAATTTTGTTTTGAAACAACAATTTTTAGTAGAAAATAAAAGTTATAGTAAATATGAACTGGAGCTAATTGTTAAATCAGTCACAATTTGAATATAGGAAAAGAGTCATATATCAGCAAATAAGTACTTGGCATTAACTACGATACTGAACTTATTACAGAAAAATCTGGACTGGTAACTAAAGGGGCCTCATGAACTAAAATCTTCTATGACAATCTGGACACCAAAATAAAAGAAAGGCTAAATGAAACAAAGAACTTCCCTGCAATAAAAAGAAAATCTTTGCTCCACTTTTCAGAAGACCATTGCTAAAACTGGAACCTCTGCTGAGAATGTAATGATGATGTATAATCAAATTAATGAGAGAATATTATATATTTTAAAAAAGAAACTTCCCTTCATCTTACATTATGTCAGCGTTCTCTGTTTGGGTATATACTTCAACTTCATACCTTTCTCAGGCTTTATTCTGGATTTGACCTTACCAGCTCTCACGGTAGAATCATGCAGTGGTATATTAACTAAATGATTTGGACCAGTGATTAGAGGAGTTTTAGTATCAGAAAACTGGGAATCCACTGCTGAGGGGCTGCTCTGAACCTCGGTACAACCCGGAGGCTCAAAGTTTGGGGTTAGCACCAATTTGACATGCTCAGCTGATACGACCTTGTTCCACCCTGCACAAGACATCGCCAGTTAGAATATTCTGCAAACGTGTCGAAAAAGATTGTCAAATCTGTTGACAAATTCAACTCACTCTCTGCCAGAAAAGCTTTTGCTGCTTTGCTGGAGAACTGCAAACGTCCCAGGAGAGGACTTTCCTCCATGGATGGATACATTTTTGGCATTTCGTTAGTGTCTTCCACAGAACAATGTCTTGAACAGCTGTGACTGGATGATGGCTTGCCCTCACCCATACCGACAGACCTATCAACCTGGGATTCTCTACCACTAATATCAACCAGCACTGGACTTCTGCTTGCACTTTGGCTGACGGGCCGCCAAAACTTTATTGTTGATCGGTTAGTGACACAATGAGCATCATCATGTCTAATCTTCTCTTGACTGATATTTTTCTTTGCCATTTGATGCTCCACCACAAAGTGATCTTCAGTCTCATCCAAATTGGTATCATCAGAATGTTGACTATTCCCCAGTGTAACGGATATAGAGCCAATCATAACTTCCCCATTCTTAATCTGATCTGGCTGACTTATTCCGTCAATTTGCACACCGATTCTTGACCTCTCTACATTATATTGAGGTTTTGATTTTCTGCTCCACTTCTTGATGCCATTAACTATAGGGACATGCTTCCCATCCCTTTGACTTCCATGGAAACCATTTGATAGGTGATTCCTTTGTGATTTTCTAGGCATGCTCCATCTAGAAACAGCAATATGCATGCAGCTATTTCCTTGATCCGTGAGCCTTTCAAAATTACCAGCATTCATATTAGAGTGTTCACCATTAGACTCAGTTTGGAACCCCAGATCCACATATTCAACCGTAGTTGGAGGCAGATAGTCTTCAAAGGACAAGGTACCATGATTTGGGGGTCTATCTGAACCAAGTGTATCAGTATCAGATACAGATTCTTCAACTGTTGCTACAGCCTCCAGCCCATCATCACTGTGCTCCTTAGCATTTAACAGATACCCTTGTCCTTGTTCCTTAGCTTTCAGCTCTTTATGCCTGAGTTTTTTAAGCCTCTTCCTCTCCAAAATGTCAGCTTGCCTATAAAGGTTACCAAAAAATAAGTTTGGGCAAAATTTAGAAATTGATGTTGAAGCACATAATTTCAACTGTCATTGCATGCCTTATGTTAACAATTATCGTCATGTGCAGAGTTCAAAACCAAAGATGAAACTAACAAAATTATTCATCAGCAAACTAAGTGAACTATAATTATCTTCCTTCTCTGTTAACACCCTTAGCTTCCTCCATAACCTGCCATGCAAGCTAACAGTGAACTGTGACCATGTTGAAGAAGTAGAAACTTGCAGTAGTGGCAAGCAAGGTAACATGACAAAATTAATCATAATGTAAACAAACCTTCTCTGGGCAGCTTCCTCCTCCTCCACCAGCAACTTTTGGCACCTCAAAGCTTCAGCATCCTTGTCAGCAAGCCATGCTTTGACCTTAATCCAAAGATGAAAGGTATTTATTCACACCAGATGGCAAGAAAAGTGCTAATCAGCAACTTCTGTGTGTGCAATAGCAAAAGGCCATATGTGTTGAACAAAGGTAAAATCAACTGCAAATGATTAGATATCGAAAGTAACTAACCAATTTCTGCTCCACCAGAAAGCTAGTGTAGGCCACTAAATTCTTTGTTTCAAGGCCAATCTTTGCAGCTTCTCCATCAAAGATATACTTTTGCATTGATACTGCAGCTCCACACAAGAATGTTTTTTCACTTGCATCATCAAGGATACCAAACAGTTCCTCAGAATTCAAAGGAAATCTTGAAGGCCCAGATTGGATTATGTCCTGCAAAAGATTGGATATATTCTTGAATTAGAATGCAACACTAAAAATATTTGAATCAGAAAATGAAACAATTAACAGGAAAAGGATGAGTTCCATTACCAAAAGGATAGAACCAGCCCTCAAGTAATATTGTGGAAGAGAACAAAATCCAGGTTTCCGAGTAAGTGTTGTCAAAGAATTCACGATCAAAGAACCTGGAACTTCCTAGTTGGCAATTAAGAAATGAAAGAATTCTTCATAAAGTAATCATGAGAATTATATATAGAAAAACAAAATTAGAGCATCTTCTAATGATATGAAAGCAACTACTTCAGAAATTGATTTTAGAAAATGAAAAAGATGGGGATTCGTCAACATGTAAGCACAACATCCACACTCCGCTTCACAATAGCATTAAACTGATTTCCAAACATATCATCTTTTCTCAGCCACAATGTAATAAAAGAATGGAAGCTCGAGGAAAATCAGTATTTGTAGATCTCATACATAAAAGAGCAAAAGATTCTAAACATTTTACCATAGGCAATGAAAATTTGAAATTTTATACGAAATGAGAGTGATCCAATTGGAAATAGACAACCAACTCAGTATCAGTTGCAACAGATAAGGTACTAATGATCAAAGCAAACATAATTTTACCACCATACAATAACATTCTAGAAGCATCAATCTTGAGAAGTTATATAAATACTTTTCAAGAAAAGGAATCCAAGAGCAAAATGAAATACCTCCAAAATCACGTCATTGAAAGATAAAATTTCCTTTGCATCATTCTCAGAAAGCTGAAAAGACAAGGAACATTTGAGCATCAAGAATGGACAGGTTTAAAACAAACCTGCTATAATATTTACCTTATCCCAAAATGAAGCCAACAGATGCCTATTTTTAAAAGAATCCTACAAAATGTAAAATATCCCCATTAAACTAACATACACATAGTAAGAAAACATTATGCAAAGACAAAATAAAGATTGATGAAGATGAAAATGAAGCTGACATCACATTTCCAATTTCCCAAAAATATTCAAACCTGTTTTGCAAAAATGAGCACCAAGCATTAAAGGAAACCTTATCAAGCTTCTTCAACCGATGGTGCACACGCATGTGCCTCCTATAGTTTATGGATGAACAAAATTCTCGAGAACATTTGTCACATTTTTGCATCTGCACCTTCAAAGGAGTGAGCAAAGGCCAACCTGGGACGTCTGCAAGAATGTGAGGCAATAAATCAGTGCAAAACACCAATTAAGGTCAAATCCAACTGTTACCAGTTATCAATAACTAATATCGATATTTTAACCACAAACAGACAACAAGTATCAGCGACATCAAAGGCAACAAATTCAGGAAATTTATGTGCTATATTTAAGAAAAAGCACTTTTTTTGCAGAGGTTAACACTAACAAGGGGGATAAATTGCTAATCCCACGAATCTTAGATATTAGTGAACCAAGAACATAAAAACATCACAAATAATTAAACTTTTTCCCATCAAATGGTCAAAATTAAACCTTAAAGTATGTATTAGCAGCAAGCACCTTGTTGATCCAAAGCATTAAGTAACTGAATCCAATGAACAGGGCTATCATTGGACCTTGAGAAAGAAAGAAAAGGCTCTTTTCCAATTGCTTGTCGAATGATTGTGTCCAGGGTATCATTTCCATCTTCTGGTTTCATCACATTGGTGGTGTTCAAAGCCTTTTGCTTGGCAACTGGCATTTATTAGCTCGGAACAAAAAAATATATCTACTTATGGGAACCCACTGCACAGATAATAAAGATTTGAATTAAAACCCCAAGATGAAGCATTTATATGAAGATACAACACAACCAAATGTCACAATGGATAAGACAACAAAAGCAATAAAGTCTCTAAATGCTTATATTGTATGTGACCCCAATTCTAAATAACAAAACAGAACGAAAAGTTATACTTTTTCTGTAGGAAAAGAATAAAAAGAAAAAGTATCAAATTCTAAATTGTGTTTCTTGCATAAGAAGCCTCACCTAGAAGAATAAAGCATATATAATGTCTCATTCATATCATCCCATTCTACAGAACAACAAAGCCATCCAAATCATATTCAAAGATAAATTCATAAGTACTCATACAAATACATACTACATAAGACTAAACAAAATAATAGATGAACAATGCAGCTTTATCTAGCAGTTCCAAGCAACTGTAATACCCTCACTTTGAGTGAATGATTATGATATGCAAAACATCCGTACATGTAATCAAAATTATAGTAAGCAAGAGAGAAGAGAAAGAATTTTGCATCTAGATCAAACAAAAATAACACAACGCTTTTGGTTCTATTAAAACAAAACACAGCTAACAAAACTAGCAAAAATCCTTAATAAGAACTCAGAGCTCTCGAATTCAATCAAATTAAAATTCGCAAAACAGCTATACACCAATCCACTTCAAAAGCAACCCAAACTCTCTCTAATCAGCAGCAAAACCGCCAACATCATTAACCAGTTAGCAAATTTAGATTAAACGAAAAAGAGAATAATTACAAACAAACGCGTGATCTGCGATCAACATTTGATACCAAGGGTATAGATATACATATATAGAGAGAGGCTTATTATATACCTGAGGTATGAGTAGGACTATGGCTTACGTATCAGTGAAGCAGAAGCAAAAAAAAGGAAAAGAGATCAGCGTGCAGCGGAGAGGAATCTCCGGCGATCGACAAAGGGGCGGCGGAATTTGAAGAGTGTTTGGAGGGTGAGAAAATCGGCGAGGAAATTGCGAGAAAGTTTTGCCAAACGAAAATATTTAAAACGAAAGTGTGCTTAAGCCGTAAGGAATAAGAAAGCGAATTGTAAAAAGGTAAATAAAAGTAAGCTTTTTTCTGGGGTAAGTAAATATTAAAAATTTTGGAAAAGTAGAGGCATGTTGATGCGGCATGCAAACCGAAACGACGTAGTATTAATGAATTTGACTCAACAAGTTTGTATTTAAGCGTTGAGGAAGGACTCACACCATTTTTATCATATTTTATTAAATCTTATTTATATATTTATGTGGACCTACATAAATATATGGATAAGATTTAACAAAATAGAATTAAAACAGAAAAATTGGAATAAAAGATTTGACTTAGTTAAGGAACAAAAAAAGAACCCAATTATAAAAAGGTAAATAAAAGAAATGTTCTTTTTTGGGTAAATAAATATTAAAAAATTGGAAAAGTAGAGGCATGCAAACCGAAACGACGTAGTATTAAAGAATTTGACTTAACAAATTTGGGGATGAGAAATTAATTTGATAATTAATAACTTAAATTTATTTTATTTTGTTGGAATTCAAATATTATATTATATTATATTTAATTCAAATTCAAATTTGATAATGTTTTAGATTTGATTAATCATAATAAATTAACGTAAACCAATTTTGCTTAGCGTAAAATTAATCTTTAAAACATCTGATCTAACTTAAAATTAAGTTGACTTGATAATCATCAACTCATACAAATTTATTAATACTTTTAAGTGTTCCAAAAATCGTATCATTTTATAAAGATATAAACAAATTAAGTTGATCGACGTGACAGAATTTACTTCGATAAACAAATATCGTATAATTTTCGGTTTATTTTTAATTTTTTAATATTAACTCATTATTAAATATATTTTTAAAAAGACAAATTTATTATTAATTAATGTTTAATTTTAAAGTATTGACTCTTGAAACAATTTAATTTAAACACTTTATTTATAAATTATATATTGAACAAACAACCATCACTGGAAAAAGGAAAGATGGCAATGGTAACTACAAGCTCCAATTATGTCTGTATATTCTGTACAGTCAGGGATGGCAGATAGGCCCAAACCCAGCCTTAAGCTTTTTAAAAAGAAATTGGGCCGGGCTGAGTTACAGTCCAGTACAGCTTTTACAGTATATTCTATACTGAGGAGGGTATCAAAAAACAAAGTTAAAGAATACAATATTGTATAGATCCTAAGTATCAGTTAACTGTTTCCACTCTTGTATTGCTTGATGAAGAGTATGATTTGGAATAAGATTGACGTGTTCAAGTTTAAGATTTGTCATTGGGGAAGTGTTGTGGCCACTTTTTAGCCATCCTCTAATAGCATCAGCATCATAAGTATAACCATCTGCAGCAATTTGTGGATCTTCCATAACTTCCTGCAAATTTCTTCCATTAATGATGCTTCAAGCAATTGATACAGTAGAAACCTCTAAAGGTCTCTCTAGCTGAGCCTAACATGAAAGAACAGATGAAGAATTTGGATATGATATGACTGGTGCTACCTATTGGGAAGCCATTGACTAACTGATACACAAACTACTATACTGAACTCTGCGAATTAGTGAAGAGGAATAAGATCAAATTCGAGCGTATTCATTGTTGTTGTTACCTGAAAGATGGGACAGAGAAAATGAGTTGGTGTTCGTCGCAACTCTTTGGATTCCTTGAGTGAGGCTGGACCAGTAGTTGAGGCCTTCAGTGGCTTAAGGACACTCCAGATTTCTGTTTCAAGGTCTGGACGATTCGATTGGTTCTTCTCGCAGCACCTCAACCCCAGCTTAGCTAACTCTTCGGCTTGCTCAAATGGCCAGTCTCCGGCCGAAATGTCTATCATTGATTTTAAGGTCTCTGTTTCTAGTGCCCATTTTACATCTCTCACCACATCAGAAGCTGGTCTGCCAGTCAAAAGTTGTAGAAGTATGATTCCGAATGAGTATACGTCAGACTCTGAAGTGAGCGTCCCAGTTTCGAGATATTCTGGAGCAAGATAAACAGAACCAGAGCAAGGATATGAGTTCTTCATTTCACGTTTCACTCTTCCTTCTCCTTGTTTGATCAGAAGAAACATGCCAAAGTCACTGAGTTTGGAAACAAAATTGGCATCAAGAAGGATCTTGGATGGTTTTAAGTTCCCATGGATAATGCAAGGTTTGTTGGAGTGAAGGAAGATAAGAGCAGAACATATCTCAATACAAATGCGCGCACGAGTCTGCCATGGAATCGGAAGTGTCTTGCCTTTGTTTAGGAGGCAATCTTCAAGACTTCCATTTTTGACATACTCGTATACAAGTGATCTTGACTCCGAGCAAATCCCGATTAAGCTTAACAAGTTTGGATGCCGCACCCTACTCAAAATCTCCACCTGAAAGTTCATGGGCAAACAAGAAGTAACATCAAACTGTTCCTTTCTTTTTCTTTCTGAAATTAACATCTGAAACTGTATTGCCAGGCCTATTTCGATCGACTTAAACAAACACATGCTTGCTTATGCACATATACATACAGGAACCGATAAGGCCTAGGACCTAGGATGCATCAAACCAACTTTAGCTGATTCTTATCTTTTTCTTTTTAAAGTTTAATAGCTCTTACACTAACCTGAATATGAAAATATTGAGAGTGTATAAGAATAACAATCAACAAAAGAGAGAGCAGCCAGCTGGTATTAGTATGCATTGTACTGTACAGAGGAAGATAAAGTTATACCCCATTTTTGAACTCCAACTCGCTTTGAGATCCATAAGCAGGCAACATCTTCATGACAACATGCACATGATGGAGCAGCCCTTCATAGGTACTTCCGTATCTGCCTTCTCCAATTTTCCTAGATGGGTCAAAATCGTGAGTTGCCTCATTGATCTCCATGAAAGAGAAGTCAAGAATTTCTGATCTACCCAACTTAAGAGCTTCTATATCAGCCAAGTTTCTCAGCCTTGTCACTTCCCTTGTTGCAGTTTCATACTCTACACGTGCTTTGTCTCGTCTTTCCTTGAAGCGGATCAATAGATCCACAGCCGAGATAATCTTCTCCTCCAACTCCTTGACAGTAGAATGAGATTCACCAATTTGCCTCTCAAGTAAAGATTTTTGCTCCTGAACCATTTGGATTTCTTGGAAGAAATCATCACGTTGGTTCTTAATTCTTTCCATTTCTTGCTTATTTCTAGCTATCGTTTCCTCTGCCTCTTTTCTCATTTTCATCTCCTTAATACATAAACCTTCAAATGCTTTGGTCTGTTAAGAGATAAAATGACAGAAAAATTACAAATGGAAACAAAGCTGGTTCAAATTCAATAATGCACGTGTGACACCCTCCCACTCTTTTTTCACATTAATGATGATGAGGCTTGCAGAGTTAGTGCTTCACCAATCAAAATTCATTTGAACAGCATAAGAAATTTCACTTCTCACCCTTTTCGCTTGTTAAATTTGGAAAGGAGATTATTTCTCAGATATTAAACTTAGACAATTTCAACCAAAAAACTAGTAATCTATCTATAAAACTTCATACTTTGTCGAATGATAAACAGTCCTGGTTCATGCAATTTTCATAATCTTGTTAATCTAGCTCATTCTCTCTATTGATGGTCAGACACGAAACTTGAAAATGCTCAACTTATAAAGTCAAGCAGAGTATCATAGAACCGGGAGATTGCTGATAGTAATGCAGGACAGGATATGGACACTTGTAATGCAATAATTTTTGGTTAGTCATTATACTAAGTTATTATTTGGAAGTTCAATATATTCCTAGATTCAGATCTTAGTCGAGTTTAAGAATACCTTTGAATTACTAGAGTAGTGCATAAAACTGGGGATGGAAGACATAAGATAAAGAATAAGTCTTGCCTTGCATTTGGCCTCCATAGCAACATCTTCTTCTTTCCATCGCCTCACTGTCTCTTGAAATGCTATCTTACCCAAGTCTTTTGCAACCTTGATTGCTTGTTCTAGTCTAACTTGAGACGTTTCTCGCTGCATAACAATGACAATAAAATCCTCATAAGATAGCTTGAACTGAAAATGCTTCAATGCATATTAACTTAGACCTCAGGATATAAAATTTAAGAACTTCAAAATGTTCATTTTCCGTGGCATTGTAATAGGTATGTTCTTGGAATAGTAAATGCATCCAAGAAAACGTAGCTCAGTGATTTACATCAAACTGAAAAGAAAAGGGTGTTCATTAATTATGGAATAATCTTGACGCTAACAAACAAAGTATAGAGGAGCCAACTTCCAACCTCATTGGTCAGTAGTGGCATTAATTTCAAAGGGTTGAGGAACTGGCCAGACTGCAATGTGCATTGATAGTTGAAACTTCCTAACAATTCCTCCGGGTCATCAGCATTTTCATCTACACCTGAACAATTTTGACACAAAGTCATTCCTCTAAAACTCCTTTTTGAAAAGTATACTTTGGCATACCTCAACGGCTCATGCTAGATCAAAGTCCACACACCTTAAAAGTTGAAGTTAACACCATTCTAGTTGATATGCTTACCCATATATCGACAGATTTGTGCAGCAGATTCTGATCTCAAGAGCTCAGATTGTTCAGTTTCTAGATCGAGATTCACGGGTACCAAGGGAAGGGCAATCTCTGCTTCAGATCCATCATTGCTACCTCCCCTGTTTTCATGTATTCATTAACAAGCAGCAACAATTGTGTAGTATTTGCATGAAATAACCAGAAGTGACAAATTTGATCCGGGAGGAAGATGCAACAATCTGCAAACCAATCTCTTGGAACTTTTAAATTTATATCAGATGCTTGGATTGATAAGAACCTCCTAAGTATTGGTCATTTAACAATTGAAATATAGAGTAAGAGACCAACAATCTGGTATCGAACATTCCTTAACAGACTCCTAGATCAACAAACTGTAATTGACTATTTTGTGATGCTAAGATTACCGATCATGAACCACACAAGAAGGGTTAAGCCCCATCATCCCCTTCTACAGCACTGTGCATATAAAAGTAAAGAAAGGAACCTTGTATAGATTAGACATTCCTTGCAAACAAACCAGATGTGACAGGCTGGGTGTGCATTTTGGCATACATAAGTAGCTTTCTTGGACTTTAGCTCTGTCAACATTCTGCAACACCAATTAGGTCATTTTAAATGGATGCTTACATATGGATATGTTAAGAGGTTATGATCACCTATACTAAATGAAACAGCATCTAGAAGAGCACGAGCACGAGCACAATCGGCCCTAATAGAGGCTAAAATTAGGATGTCAATGAACATTAAGCAAATGCATCGAAATAGTTCGTTACTTTGAATAATATTTGTCTGCCGCTGCGCCCATTACAAGCCATCTAATGTTGTTCTGAGCAATAACCTCAACAATACCCTTCTCAATATTGTCCATCTCAATCCATACTCCACCTGCTTCCACCTAAGGAAGTAAGACAAGTGTAATTATAGTTAATCTAACTACAATTAGTTGTTTCTTGCTTAGATTTCCTAGAAGCTGTAAATACATGTACTAATTTAGTCTATGCATATCCATATGGGTGTCTGAGTTTGTAAAGAGAACCAAATGAAAGACGTAATACAACTACAGACCAAATAACAAGAGACAATACCCCTTCGTGTGCAAGCATATCACAGTATTGGTCTAGAACATCATGCAGCTTTCTTCTCCCAATTTCTTGGAATGCCTCATTTGTATCATGTCTCGATTCATTAAAACCAGGCTTTGCATCGGCTACATGTATTGAAGCAAATCAAGATTGTTTCATAACACAAATCCAGACATTACTTAAAAAAATAAACCAAAACAACGTTGGATTGTTTACAGTTAGTGCATCCAGAAACAAAATAGAACAAAAAGCTCTGGTGAATCCTATAAAACTATAAACTTTATAATAGTCTAAATAGCTCAATTTCTCTATTCCAATTCCTCTAGCGCTTAGAGGATTGATGCGCATTCACACCATGAAAGCAGATTAAACAAAGTTCAGAAGAATTAAACAGAAATAGCAAAAACGAAAAAAAAAACTCACTTAAAGCAACGAAATTATCAGGTTGGTGAACATGGAGCAGGCAAATCCTCTTCCCAGAGAAGCTCCGAACCGCCCAAAACAACGTCGTTTTGCTCTTCTCCACATTCTTCCCCACCGCAACAAAGATAGTCTCATCCGAATCATACGCTCCCTCCATCCCAATCTCATCAAACCCCTCCATCACCCCACGAACAAGCATCAATCTTTAAACACTCAACTCAGCGAATCAGCGAGTGAGTGGACCGAGTTACAGATATCAGATACTTAATACAGAGACCCTTTATCTTCCATCTCAAGGATTTGGCCCTTAGGTGGCCTACTTAGAGAATTAGTGAGTGAACTTTTCCATGGAAGTCGTTGTCAAAAGTTGTTTTTTTACGTTAACAATATACTCAAAAAGACAAGGCTTAGTTGGCTTGTGTGGGGAGTCCAGCTTTTGCAAAATGATGCTTTTTCTGTTTCTTTTCTGAAACCTTAGGCCACTTTTGTTTTCTGTTTCCAATTCATTAAAAAAAAAAAAAAAGACAAGGTTTAGCAAGTGGAAGATCTACGCGACATTAGTAAAGTTGTTTAGTTTTGGAACTTGCATTGTAAGAATCTTCTCATAAAATTATAGAAAGGGAAACTAGGAAATGGGCACACAATTTCCATGAAAATTACACCTTATCTTTGTTGTTGATTTTAGACTTGGCGACTCGAGACCTGATTGGGTTTGGAGTTTCAATTCTAGCTTTGATCAAGTTTAGTCGAGGTTAGGCGACTTCATGAATAGACTTTTAAGAAATTACGCGCTCGTTTGGAGAGGCTTATATCAATAGAATTTTTATTAGTAAAGTTTTTTTAAAAAGAAATTTTCTAAGAAGTCAGTTAATTAGTTGACTGTGATTTAAAAAGAGTTTTTTTGAATGCGCTTTATACAATAGACTGTTTGGTAATATAAAAATAAAAAAAAATTAATTTTAACTATATTTTATTTTGTAATAAAAATTATTTATGCATATAAATATTATTTAAAATATATTAAACTATATGTAAAGCACAATATATTAATTATTATATAATTTTAAACTATATAAAACATAAATAAAAATATATATAATCAAATCTTTTATATGGATTATAATTTAAGTAAAACTAATATAAAAAATAAATATTAAAACATATAAAAAAGTCAAATAATATTATATAAATCTTAAAATAAACATGGATATGTATTTGTGGGTATTGTGGGAATTATGTGTAAAACATAAAGGTAAAAAGAACTAAAAAATAGACTCATTAATTAATCTGAAAAATCTACCTGAAAAAGTGTTTTTTGAAAAGCTTTAAATTTGAGCTTTTCAAAAAGTTGTATTTCAGGTTCCAAAAAAGCTATTTCTGTGGAAAAAAGTGCTTTTGGATTTTACAGCCAAACACTCAATTTTTTTAAAAACAGTTTTTGCAGTAGAAAAAACGTTTATTCACCCTCCAAGAGCTGAACCAAACAGGCACTAATAAGTATTTTTTTTAATCGTAATTTTTTTTTAAATGGGTGTTTGACTGTAAAATAAAAATGTACTTTTTTAATATATATGACTTTTTTGATAGCCAAAATACAACTTTTTAAGAAGTTCAAATTTGGAGCTTCTAAAAAAGCCTTTCAAATGACTTTTTCGGATAAATTTTTTAGATCAATTAATAAGCCTATTTTTCAGTCCCTTTTGCCCTTATGTTTTACACATAATTCTCACAATACCCACAAACTCATTTTCACGTTTATCTTGCAAACTTATCTTCTCTATTACAATAAAATGCATAATTTATTATGTATTTAACTATTTATTCAACTTGAATATTTATTTTAGAATTTATATAATAATATTTTACTTTTTATATATTTTAATATTTATTTTTTATATTATTTTTATTTATGTTATAATCCATATAAAAGATTTGATTAGATATATTTTCATTTAAGTTTCATATAGTTTAAAATTATATAATAATTAATATATTGTGCTTTACATATTGTTTAATATACTTGAAATAATATTTATATGCATAAATAATTTTTATTACAAAATAAAATATGGTTAAAATTTAAATTACTTTTTATTTTTATGTTGCTAAATAGTTCACTGCATAAAGCGCTTTCAAAAAAACTCTCCTTTAAATGAGAGATAAACAGTCAACTGGTTTCTTAAAAATGT
>JANZLH020000131.1:997194-1007717 GCA_026770325.2 Erythroxylum fimbriatum | reverse complement strand
AATCTCAATCAAACAGGTTTTTGTTTTCAGTTTTTATATTACAAATCTCAACCAAACAAGTTTTTGTTTTTTTAGAAAAAAACAGGAAACATAAATAAAAAACAACAACAGAAAAATAAAAGTGGAACCAAACGGCCTCTGACTACCGGATAATATCAGCCATTTATTTAAAAAATATTTGGTAAAATTAATTATTTAGTATTAGTTATTTATGTATAAAAGGACTTATGAAGACGTAACTTTTTTAAAAATATAAGAACATGAATATTATATTTTAATATTTATTTAAATTATTACTACTTTTTTTATCCATATTAACCAAGTTGAGTTTATTTATCTCTTCATATTTTCTACTATTGGTGTTTGGTGAAGGAAAAATAATAATAAAAGATAATAACTTGAGTTATTTGTAATAACTTTTAAGTATAATTGTCTTTTTTTTTTCTTAATTTCGTTGGAGCAGAACGCTTATCATAGAAGCATTTTCAAAAACAACAAAGTTCAATCCGTCAACTTAATCAGTTAATTATAATTAAATTTAATCAATCGTTTTAAAGAGAATTTAACAAAAATATATTCTTTAAAATTAGATCATGGAATGGGTGTCATTTTCTTCAAAAGGCTTTGGACTGGGCTAGGTAGGCCCTTTTAGTTTAGTAAATCTAATTGTATAATTAACATTTATTTATACTATTTTTCAATAGTAAGAAAGTTAAATCATTTCGAGGATTTAATAATGAAAATCTTGAAATGATTAATTATTGAGTTTGATTTTTAATTTATCTGTTCAATTTATTTAATAATATTTGTTATTAAAATAATTTATTTATTAATTAATTAGTCAATTTTAAAAAATTAATTAATCTTTATAAATTAAGATATATCAATTAATTAGTCAATTAAAAAAAATTAATTGACATTTTTAAACTAAAATATATCAATTAATCGATCAATTTTAATAAATTAATTGATTTTTATACATTAAAATATAATAATCAATTTTTATAAGACTATCTTTTTTTAATTAAAATTTAAATTCTTGACAATATCTTTTAATTATATTTTTAATTTTTTAATTTATATCCGATTTTATGACAATTTAATACCCGTTTAACTTTTTAATTTTTACGTCTTAAATCTTACCTATATAACTTTTGATTTGATTTTTAAAACAATGTTATTTCTTTATACAATATTTAAATTAAAGATAGCAATATATAAATGTTCGTATGTAATATTTACCATATTTAGGAAAAACAATTAATTGGTAAAAATATTAAAGTGATTATAACAATTTAAATATAATAAGTGAGGAGTATTTCTTTCCAACAGTAGTGTATAAAAGGAGCAACGACTCGCAAAACCCTAATTCTTCTTTCCTCCGCCTCGCTTGTTCACTGCTTCGACAATCGGGAGGTACGTTCTCTCTAAAAATCTCAAAACATTATTAGGTTTTCTGTTTGATTACTGAGAAGATGATTTGGAAAAATCTATACTTTCTGTTGCTAGCTTCTTTCCGTTTTCACATAATCGAAAATTGGTCCCATAGTAGGTTAATGTGAGTGAGAGTTTATGCTATGAAATGATCTCTGTAAGTATTTAATTGCTTGGTATTGGTTGTATCTGAGAAGTTTATACCGAAATTTGTAGTATGAGCTGCTTGCATTTCGTGTTTGTGTGCTTTGTTCTTCCATAAAATTTGATACCATGATCTGATTTATGGAATATTATTTGAGAACCCATTAATTTTTTAGGGTTTCGATTGAGGTTTTGCAAGTATTTCGGTTGTTAATGCATTGAATGTTAAGAAAATCTAATGTTTATCCATTATGTGTTTGTTTGATTTCATGCTTTAGGTTTATACACTGAACATTTGAATCTTGTTGGTGTAGGCAATGGCGCCGAAACAGCCTAATAGCGGCCTTTTTGTGGGGCTAAACAAGGGTCACATTGTGACCAAGAGAGAATTGCCACCAAGGCCGTCTGATCGCAAGGGAGTAAGTCAATCAAACTCCCATTTCTCATATTATGATTGTGTCATTTGATCTAATGATTGTAATGTTTAAATACATAGAAGATATGAAGAACTAATAGAATTATTTGGATATTCTGTATGAGAAGTTCGAAGAAGCTATCATCTCTTCTTTTGACTAATTATTCTGGATTGCAGTTTTGTTGCCCATTCCTCTTGTGTCAAGATTTTGGTGTGTTCACTAATTTGGTTTATCTTCTCCATTTGTTTTGCAGAAAACCAGCAAAAGAGTGCACTTTGTGAGGTCCTTGATCCGGGAAGTTGCTGGTTTTGCTCCATATGAGAAGAGGATTACTGAGCTTTTGAAAGTTGGTAAGGATAAGCGTGCTTTGAAGGTAGCTAAAAGAAAGCTGGGCACACACAAGAGGGCAAAGAAGAAGAGAGAGGAGATGTCCAGTGTTCTTAGAAAGATGAGGTAAACTTCTAAGATATCATACTGCCCTAGATTTATTATCTTGTTTCAGTTTATTTCAAACATACACGAACTCCATGCATCTTCTCTACTGCATTAAAAATGGTTAGGAGTTATCAAACAAATTTCTTACTTTGCTGTCATAACGTGCTTTGCAGAGCTGGTGGAGGAGCTGAGAAAAAGAAGTGAAGTGCCTTTTCTCAAATCTGAGGTCAAATGGGTTAAATCTTCATTTTGCAGTTAGAAACTAGTTGTTGTCAGAGTTGGTTGTTTTCTCTTTGTGAAAGACTAAATCTTTCTTATCTGAACTTCATTTTGTATTAATTGGAATCAGATGATACTTGTGTAAGTTCCCCCAAACCTTATGCTGAGATATTATATGCATTGTGTCCCCAAAAAAACGTTGAATGTGGCAAAAGAGTCGATGCTTCACCTTTCATTACTGATTAGGGATGGGCAAAAGTCCAAAGTTAAATATTCAGTCTGCTAGGTTCGGCTTTAACAAACTTCTTTGGGTGATTAATATGATGTTTTTTAGCTTGGGTTGGGTCGGTTGAGTATTTTGAGTTTGGGCTCATGCCTCAAATTTTTTGGGTTCAAGTTTGGGCTTTATAGGATCCGAACTTAATTTGATCTTATTTATCGCTAATTCTAATTACAATGTTTATAATTAGTCTTCATTCTTATAAAACCACTCAATGAAAAATTAATTATTTTTTATATTAAAAATTGAACAAATTAGTTATGTAAAATTTTGAATTAATTAATTTATAATTTAATATGCTTTAATAATTATTATTGTTAACATATGTTAGAGTTTTTGTAAATTAATTGATTTTTATTTAATAATTTTTAAGTAAACTTTAAATTATTTGAACAATTTTTAATCAAATTATTATTATTTTTTAATTTTTTAATAGTTAATCGATATTGAACTTTAAATGTTTTATCTTAATAGTTTAATTTTCAATTTAATTTTTAAAACGTTAATTATTCAACAAACAATGTCTAACTCAAACATTTAAATAAACATACATGTTTTTCGTTTTTGCTTTGACTTTGAGGTAAATAAACAAAAATTAATTATTAAATTTTTTAATGATTTAATACAATTCCTTTTAATCATATTTTATATTCTTCAATTTAATTCAATCATTTTATAATGGTTTAATATTGATTAAAACTTTTAAACTTTAACTTTTTTACTTAAGAGTTTAACTTTGATTTTTAAAATATTAATTATTTGTTATTTGACTTTGGGGTAAATTAAAAAAAAAAGAGTTATATAGATATGGTCCTTTATTGTACATAGAATTGGTCTATGTAATTAAAGCTTGAGGATGAGTTAGATCTTTGGCATTCATTATTATTAAAATCATCCAACTTTACTACTCATTTCATCCAATTTTAACACCAATATTCAAGTTCAACATATTTACAACTAAGCAACTCGTTAACATTAAGTTTAAATATTGTCAAATAATTTACTTTGAAACATATGATTTATTAATTATTTTGTGTGCATTTTAAGAGTAAAGAAAAATGTATAAATAATATTTTAAAAATGCATAAATTAAGTGACCTCTCGGAGTCCCACACGACACGAGTGGGAAATAATCTAAGCATGGTAATGACTTAAAGGTGCTACCGACAATTCGGCCACTCAGAACATCTCGTAGGTTAAAAAACATATTAATTTAATTTTTTTTGTTAAATTCAAATATAAGTAAACTTGAATATATTGAATCGGTCCAATTATCCTATTTTGTAATCATTATTCGTCATCAAGACTGCATTTTTTCTTTAGGGAAATCCATAAAAATTCCGTTGGTCACGCACCCAACAAACATCACATTGCGAGCTATAATTTCAACCTAAGAGACCCACATTCTGTAACCTTTCCTTACCAAGAAAACTGATCAAGGGCCTAACTAACGACCTTGCTTCTGTCTCATCACCAACTCTCAGATTCATTACAAGAAAATAGTCATCATCTCATCACATGTTAGTTAGTGGGTCCCTTACTTCATGTCTAGTTTAACTAATAGAGTGCTGGCTCTCATGCTTTTGGACTTCTCTGCCTAATCCAGCCACTGGCTTCCATCGCATATCAAGACTCCAGTTTTGATTCTTAAGTTTCCATTTTTCAATTCCTTACTAAATTAGAACTTAAAAGCCTTTCATTCTTGGCTGTTTTCCGTATTTGTTCCATGTCCTTATCCTCTTGTTACCATTCTTTTGGCTTTCTGATATGGCTCCTGAGTTTTGCGGGAAAGATCTGAGAGAACCAGAATCCAAGTTCTGATACAATCCCAGTTGGGCATTCCGTAGTTATAAATTAATCTTCTTCATCGACTCAAGTCTCTAACCTTTTTGCTACGTTTCTGTTGGAGTAAGTAACTGAGTTCATAACGTTCTTTTCTTCTTTATTCAATCTTTATCATCCCTTCTTCTTGATCAAGCTCTTTGCTTGTTCCCGATTCTGCTTCTGGCTTTTCCCAGGAATGCATTGAAAATCGTCATTGTCAGATTCTCGAATGACTCGGTTTCTCTTTTTTGCAGATTTGTTCCACTATACAGTTATCTCTTTAGCCCAGAAGATGAACATAGCAGTAGCTGTATTGCTCGTCTTATTAGCTCTCCGAAACCTCACATCTATGTGCTCCGGCGATGAATATGGCCGGCTTCTGGTGCCCATGACTCTGGTTCACGACGCCTCAGCTCGTGGCGCCTGTAAGTTGCTGTACACTGCCATTAAACACGTAATCTAGACTTGTATACTTTGTTATCTGATCATTTACGCAAATGGGGTCTAAATATAATCTACTAATACTAATCTTAGATTGTCTCGACGGGAGTTTACCGGCATACCATATGAACAGAGGGTTCGGAGCTGGAGCACGCAACTGGATTTTGCAGTTTGAGGTAAGTTTGGTTGGTTTACCTTATATTTTCTGTTGAAGAAAGGGAAAAAAAAGATAAAGATAAAGATAAATATGGAAAAGAACAAAGAAGAGATTGGATAGTTTTAGCAAAAGCCACCAATCGGAAGCTGCCGTGTCTGGTTTTCTCGGTGGTGGCTTGAAGAAGACGATGGTTCTGCCAACTTTTGGAAGCTTTTGTTCACTTTGTTTCTTCTCATACGTTTTGTGGCGGGCCATTGGTCAAAACTCAAAAGTCTTAGTCATAATTTCGACTCTGAATCTTAAGTTCTTAACAGTAGAAAAGTTGCCGGGAAAAAGTAAATAAACACTTAACGCGAGAGGAGTTTTCCTTTTTTTTTAAAAAAAAAAATTATTATTTATATTTTTTAAGAATTATTTAAATATCATATAATTTTTTATTAATTTCTAATTATAAAATATTATTTTATTAATATTTAAAATTTTAAATATTATATTTTATTATTTTTCTAACAAATAAATTAATAAAATGTAACTAAATAATGTTAAAGAGATATAAGTGATATTTTTAAAATATGACAAATGAAATAAGAAAAGTTAAATAAAAGATTCACTATACTTTCTCTTTTATTTTTAAAACATATTTTAGTAAATAAAATATAAATTATTTATTTTAAAAATATTTTATTATTTAAATATAATTTCATAATATTCAAAAGTTAAAAAAAAGTTATGCTTTATTTTATTAATCTTTATTAATACAATATTAGAATGGTCATAAAAAATTATTATACAAAATTTTATTATGTACATAATTGTCAATTTACAACTTCAGCAACACTCATCGAACGTCCCACTAAAATATGAGATATGAGGAAGCCTAGTAATACGTAATCTTACTCCTTGCAGACATATAGGTTATTTTGAAAGATAATAGATAGATCTATGACTATTCATGATATTGTTTATAAAGATTGAGGTATGGCTTAATACATCGATCCATAAATATCTTTTAATTGATATCAGAGTAGGATCTTGAACTCAATTGAGGTCAATTCTTTAATACCCAATAACTATTATCTTAGTTCCTTTTTATCGGATTCAATTTCTAAGATTATAGTTATTGGATATTAAGAAGTTGACCTCAAATGAGTCTAATACCCTTTCCCTCTCTCCTTTAAAATAAAATGCAACAACATACATATTGGTTGGTTGTTTGTATGTTTTCAAAAACCATCAAAATAGATTTTTAAACTATTGTGAAAACTAATTAAAGAAGAGAAGGCGGAGAGGGAAAGAGTCTTAAATCCATTTGTAGCCACCTCCTTAATATTCAATAACTATTATCTTAAGCCCTTTTCATTGAACTCAAATCCATAAGTGACACGGGTCATTAAATAATCTAATATATTTCCGATAGATCATAGGTAATATATGACGATAAGTTAACAACTTAATAAATATTTTACTAGTTTATAATAATAGAGATATTTTAAAAAATAAATATAATTTTTAGTTCTTTTATTTTTAATTAAAAATGAGTGACATAATTGTATTTAAAACTCAAGACTTTTTAATAGATTTAATGAAACATTTAATAAATAGAATTGACAAATGTGTCATTGTCATATTTTTATTATACTAGAAAAGGAAATGTGATAGCGTTGGATTTTGATTCACCTTCGGGACGGCTATGCATTGCTGGATTGATTATGACCTTTCATAACCTTTTTTTTAAATATATTTTTATATTTTTAGGATATATATATATTTATATATATTAATTAATTTTAATATGTGAAGTTTGCTTCATTTATAACTCTTATGTCACGTTTGGCACCCACTCAATTACCCATCAAGTGATGCCTGGTGCGTGACACTAGAGCCAGAAGAGTGTATGTGAGGGTCAAGCCATGGTCCCCAGGACCAATAATTCAGGTCTATATACCAAACTTTGAAGCCAAGCTAATGGTTTTTACTTAGGTGGCCATAGAGTTAGCAAGTTGGTGAAATTGGGGATGGTAATGGTGGATCAGAACCCGAATTATAGAAATTTTAATGTTCAACTCCACTCTGAACTAACTATTTGAATTCGAGTCAGTCGTACGAATTTAAGTGCAATCCGAAAAGAGATTGGGACTAAAGAATGTTAAGAATTAAAAAAAAACATATTAACAAGTATGATCTTGGTTGAACAGGGAGGAGGGTGGTGTAATGATATCTCATCATGCCTTGAGAGAGCACAGACCAGAAGAGGATCTACACTTTACATGAACAAGCTGGAGGTGTTCTCAGGAATCCTAAGCAACAATGCCTCTCTTAATCCAGGTACCATATTTACTTTATTTCTGTACAATTTTCAATAATAATGACAAATTAGTCTGAATCGGATTGAGTTAATTAGGCTTAAGACCAAACTCGAGTCTCGGATCGACTCGCAATTTAGACCAAACACCTATACCAAAATAATAACATTTTGATTTAAGTTTTCAAAACGATATCATTATTAAAGCTTGAGTTAGGTTAGACTCGAACCGAGCACCTAAACTAAAATGACGTCATTTTATTTTAATTTTCAGAACGACATCATTTTAGTCTTTAAAGTTAAGAAAACTAAGACATTTAATTTTGAATATGCTCTAGCCTAACCTAATTCTAATCTTAATATTCTGATGAAGATTCTTCTATTTTTCTTTAATAAAACCTCAGATCGAACTAGATAATCTCACAAGAATTCCAGCCATTGGGCAGCCTAGGAATATGTACCCTGGACAATTCAACCATAACTTAAGGAAATAGTATTAATACTGAACTAGTGTTTCATGAAACCTTGTACAATCTTAGTCGTATAACAAAAGTGGTCATCCCGGGAAGTGGCTGAATCGCAGGGACATGTTCATGTTCCTTTACATCCTCAGTTGTCTACTTCACGTGCTTAATGGTTGCCTCTGGTAATCACTACTTTATCAGTACAGCTATTGCATAGGTACTTTTTGGCTTCTTTCTGGTATTCCAGCCTTTCTAGCTATGTCCTGTCTGCTCTTTCATAAAAATTCACATGTGGAGTAATTCTATACAAGAAAGAGACGTAAGGTTTAAGCGACTTTTATATAAAAGACATAATTCATAACTTGTGGTCTTTCTTTGTTGTATATAGACCCATTTAGATCTAGTCTAGTTTCTATCTGGGCCCTTCAAAATTTTTCCAACTGTGATCTGGAAGTATCAGAGAAACTGGCATGTGTTCTGTCAGCAATTGTTCTTCCAGTGGTGCTCTCATGGATGGCAAGTCAAATCTAGTCCAACTTTTAACTAAGAAACAATCTATTTGTATTATTCAAATGTGTGTTGAACCAGAATTCACCTGTTCTGAATCATTTAGGATTGAATAGATCATTGTCTTGTCACTGACTAATGGGATCATTGACAATGAACCAGATTTTTACAACTGGAACCGTGTGAAGCTTAGATACTGTGATGGAGCTTCTTTTGCTGGCGACTCTAAGTTCGATAATGGGGTTAGCTGTTTCACTTGGAAACTTCATGTGATTATTAACGGTTTTGTAATAGATAACACATTCAATCTGTGCTTATGTGAAACAGAGCTCAGTGCTTTATTTCAGAGGACAAAGGATCTGGGAAGCCATTGTTAATGATCTGCTTCCCAAAGGTTTGGGACAGGCACATAAGGTAAAAAGCTGCTTTGCCATAGTTCCTCAGAGCCTTTAGAATTAGGCAAAGGTAGTCCAAAAATTCCTGTCCAAAACAATGTTCATTAGTTGTTATAAGGATGATAATGCCTCTGACTCGAGAAAACCCAATGAGGTTCAGACCAAACAATGTCCAATTGGCTTAAACTAACCCGATCTATCAGAATTGAACTTGAATCTAAAGGTGAAGGTATACTAAACCTCCCATGTAAATAATAACATAATTTAATGAAAGTTCCGCCGATATGTGAGATTGGAGAAGTTCAGTATATGCAGTCTTTTCCCTTATTAGTGGAGAGATTGTAAAAGCCTTTCATGTACAAGCCTGTAACTTGGCTCCAGTCCTGACTCGTCATCTGGTTTCTGCTTCTTCCCAGGCTTTGCTTTCAGGTTGCTCTGCTGGGGGTCTATCTGCCTTCATTCATTGTGAAGGGTTCACCAGGATGTTACCGGGGGATGCAAGTGTAAAATGCTTAAGTGATGCAGGATTTTTCATGGATATGTAAGATCTGACTTTTCGTTCCAAAATTACGGTAATTGAATGTTTTAATTTTACAAATTAAAAGATTTTTCTTTCTATTTTTTCTTGCAGAAAAGACATAAGCTCCAATTACACTATGAGATCCTTCTTTGAAAACCTTGTTTCTCTCCAGGTACTTACTCTTCCTCTGATTCACCTGGCTGTTCATCAGATTATAAAACTATATTCTATGGTCTGAAATTGGAAAATTGTTGTGTTGCAGGGAGTTGAAAAGAATCTAAATGTAGACTGCACCAATCAGCTTGTCAATCCAAAACTGGTACATTGTTCTTCAAACCTATCCTGTCTTCTTCACTTCTTGTCCTTCTGTTTCGGGTCAGATTGAGCTGTGTTTTACTCATTGACTTCGTACCAAGTTCGGGGCATAATGTCAACTCTATTCTTCATAGTTATGACGTTTGTGTCTCTCCTCTGTAGTGTATCTTTCCTCAACACTCCTTACAGTACATTAGAACGCCATTCTTCATCTTGAATTCAGCTTATGATGTATACCAAGTAAGTTTGTTTCTAGTTCTTAGAGTGACGTGGACTAAACTCTAGCAGTAGATTCCAAGCTAACAGGAACATCAAAAAAAATTTTCAACAGATCAACCATGTCTTGGTGCCAGATTCTTCAGACCTTCTCGGTCATTGGAAACATTGCAAACTTGATCCAGCGAACTGTAGCTCAACTCAGCTAGACATACTTCAAGGTCTGTATTTGCATCAGCTTGGAGTTGTACGAACTAAATACTTTCAGATTTTGATGTTCTGCAAGTTCTTTTCCCAGGGTTCAGGCGTGACATGTTGGGAGCTATGATCTCATTCTTCAGGTATTCAACAAGAGGGGGAATGTTCATAAACTCTTGTTTCGCTCATTGCCAGAGCGAGTCACAGGACATTTGGTTTGGTGTTGACTCACCAAGAATACACAACAAGGTATGGT
>JANZLH020000131.1:908692-934621 GCA_026770325.2 Erythroxylum fimbriatum | reverse complement strand
TTCAGTCTTTTTACAAAAGTTGTAGCAGAAAGTTGTAGAGCTAATATATAAAGCTCATGATCCTCTTCATTTTCGTAAGGTGAAAAAAAAATAAAACCTTCAATACAAGATCATTTTCTCTCAAGTTTCAATTTCTTGTTAAGTTTCATTGTTGTTCTCGTTATCTAGTAGCTCATTTCTGTTTTGATTGTCCAGCAACAAGTTTAGCATTAGAGTTTGAAGAAGTATTTTGTGTATGTTCTGTTTTTCCAAAAACCAGAAACTAGTTTGAAAAATTCTTGAGAGTGAAAACCGAAAGCTCCATCAGATTTTCAAAATCAGTGGTATCAGAGCACCTTTCTAGAGTGGTATCAGAGCTTCATCTTCAACACACACTTCACTTCCTACCTCAAAGTCTCAAACTCGGAGCCTTTTAGAATTATTAATGGCTTCTGTCAAGAAGATGGCTTGCTTGGCTCTAACATACATGCTAATAGCCTTGGCTATACAACTATAGTCTGTAACCAAGTCCTCTCGACTCTGGAACCTTGTCTTAGTTACGTTCAGGGTGATGTCAACACCACCTCCAGGTTGCTGCAATGGGGTCAGTGCCTGTCTTCAATAAGGCTAAAACTACTCCTAATGTTAGTTTATATTTTGCAGCCAATTTTTTTGGTTATAAATTTATTAGTATGACATTATTTTAATTTAATAAAAAGCATTTTTATCTTTATGTATTTGTTAATTATTTAATTATTAATCATAAAGATAAAATTCATGGAATAATTGTTATGCAATTTGAAATTATAATGCAATTACAATTATGAGATTCGAATTGCTTTTTGTATTATTCCTAAAATATTCCTAATCATAGTTTAATCAAGGCAATCATAGTTTCATCATGACGTGCATTGATGAAATAGTTAAACTAACACATGTTTGTTTCTTTTTTACGAAGAAAGTAATCGATCTCATAGATTAGTATGGAGATACTTAAACAAACATGTGGGTACTTATTAAAGAATAAGTTCACTGAACTGACCCGATTATGAGAATCTCTAATAGAACAATACTTTTATGTCTGTGGATTATCTCATTATGATGGTTGTATAATTGATCTTTAGACTTGAAATTACCAAAGTTATCTTATATAGGAATTACTATGTTTTGATGCTACTTTTGTTCTACTCTTGGAGTAGTCCAATTCACTAGTTATTGGATATAGTATGAACCATATAAAGATAGTTTAGTAAATCAATAAAGAATTCATTGCCCTAAAGTAATTAGGGAGAATGTTCTGCTGTTCTTAATTAGTAATGATTTTGAGGATCTCTGGCCAGAGTAAATTCAAATTTGGAAAAGTTGTTTTCAAATATCAATTATAAATCATTTACTAATTAGCAAGAACAAACATGATTGGATTATTTAAAGTAGACACGAATTCCATACTTTATAATTGAAACATTAGATGACGAAATGATTAATTTATACATCATAGTCATGCATAGACATGTTTTAAGTCAAAACACTTTGACATTTATAATATTTGGATGATCATGACATGTTGCTAAACGTCAATCATAATATGTGATTATAAATTGTTTAATTAGAGAATTAAAGATAATTTATCTAATTCTAATTCTATAATTTATAATCATGACTAACATAATAGGAATCTAATGGGTCACACATAAAAGGTTTATAAAGGAAAAAGTGAAATTTGAATTAAGTTGGACTTAATTGAGAAGTGTTAGAAACTTTAAAGATCAATATGTGATATTTGATCTTATAAGGACTAATTCGTAATTATGACAAAAGTTTGATTTTAGTTGTAATTTTTGATAAAATCCAAGGACATGAAAAATATGATTTTTCATATGAAAGGAAAATTTAGAAAATTTGAAGCTAGCTCCTCTTACATTTTTCCTTTCAAATTAGATTTGAGTTTTCTCTAAATAGATTTGTGGATACCATTAGAGGCCGGATGATTGAACAACTCGTAGATTGGCAGATTCAAGGTGAAAGGAAAATTACAACAAGAAATCGAAACAGGATAGTATAACTTTTTAATTTCTTGTTTTAAGTTTCGAATTAAATTTTGTTAAAGTTGATTATGTGAAAAATTTTAAATTCATTCCTTATGCGCTTAGAAATGTTCTTGTGTTTATTATCCAATAATGGTATCAGAGCCACCTTTAACAGATTTAATTTTGATTCATAAGCTTGATTTAATTTTGATTTGATTTTTATATGCAAAAGTTGCATATTTATACATTGAAACTGTTTTGACAATTTGGTTTGGTGATCTAAAAATGTGATTTTTGGAAAGCTTTTATGGTGTGTTATGAAATGGTTCTGCACGTTTACTGCCTAGATAAGTGTTTCTGATAATTGTAATTTGTTGTATTAATTTATGGAATTGTTCTAAAAGTATTATTCATGCTCTAAGTGATTAAATATTTTTCTGCTTGTTATGGAAATATTCCATAAATTTGTCTTCAGCTTGCTGTCCAAAAATGTTCTTGAAAGCCTATGTTTGCTCTTTGGAAATGAAACTGGTTCAGTCAGATTCTGCTGGGGCTGAATATTGCTATTCGGATCCATGATTTTGTACGACTTTGGCTGCTGAATACCTGCAAGACAAATAAGGCACGCGGGGGGTTGGTTCCCGGAAGGCCCCTCTGACGCTCAAGTTAGTCTTTTAGAGAGGGTATTGGTTGCTAATAATTGGGAAAACTAGGGTTGTAATGTCGTACCTGCATCATGGCAAAATAGTACCTTATATATGGGATAATTGCTAGGTTTAGATCTTTACGTAGGTCTTGGTGTTTGCATGGGAGATGATCACCTATGACTGGGCTGTCGATGTTTGAGCTTGGTATTGGGCCTTGTATGGCCGACCCAACCATTACTCTTAACTGATAAAGAGATTGTTTTAGATAGATTCACGTAAAATACACACATGTGCGCGCGGACGCGCGCGCATATATATATATATATATAATAGAATAGAATAAAATAAAAATTTGATTTAATATCCAATTAAATTTAATAAAAATTTGGGGACTAGGCGTTAATTTGCTGCCAACTTGAACTAAGCCGCCAGGTACGTATGTTGTGCGAATGTATATATATATTAACCGAACAAAGGGAAGTTCCTACACGAAGGCCTTGATGGGCAAGGAAAAGCAGCAAGTCATTTCCCGCTTTTTCGCTCCTAAACCCAAAACCTCGGATTCGCCACCGCCGGCGACCAACCCTTTATCTTCATCTTCGTCATCAAACCCACCTCTGAAAATCTCTGCCACCGTCTCTTTCTCTCCCGCCAAGCGCAAGCTCCTGTCTTCACACCTCGCTTCCACTCCCAAAAGACCCAAACTTTCTCCTCATACTCAAAGGCCAATTCCTAACCCATCTCTTCACCAGAAGTTCATTGACAAACTACTCGAACCAATCCCTGAAGATCCTCAACCCCAAATATCATGCCACAGTGACTCCGTAAAGTTCACTCCTTTAGAGCAGCAAGTGGTGGACCTCAAAGGCAAATACCCAGATGTTCTTTTGATGATTGAGGTTGGTTACAAGTACCGGTTTTTTGGGGAAGATGCAGAGATAGCGGCGAGAGTGCTTGGAATTTATGCTCATAAAGATCGCAACTTTATGACTGCAAGCGTGCCAACTTTTCGATTAAGTGTCCATGTTAGAAGATTGGTGAGTGCAGGATATAAGGTTGGTGTTGTTAAGCAAACTGAGACAGCTGCTATTAAGGCGCATGGGGACACGAAGATCGGGCCGTTCTCAAGAGGGCTGTCGGCTTTGTATACAAAGGCTACACTGGAGGCAGCAGAGGATTTGGGAGGAGGAGAGGAGGGTTGTGGTGGGGAGAGCAATTATTTGTGTTGTGTAGTGGAAAAAAGTGTTTTGGAGGGAAATGATGATTGTGAGGGTGTGCCTGAGGTGAGGATTGGATTTGTCGCTGTTGAGATTTCGACTGGAGATGTAGTTTATGGTGAGCTCAATGATGGCTTTATGAGGAGTGGGCTTGAGGCTGTGGTGTTGAGCTTGTCTCCAGCTGAGCTACTTCTTGGGAATCCTCTGTCAAAGCTAACAGAGAAGGTAGTTGAAATCAATCTCTAATAATTCATTTAGTTAACGTGAAAGGATTTAGAAAGTTAACGAGAAAGCTTTCTTGTTTGTGTGTGAAGCCATGCATTTTATTTTTGTTGTTGTTAAAGGTGTGACGTTCTTTGATTGTTTTGGCATCAAGGCTCGGTGCCTTGCCTTTTACCATGTATGTGACCATACTTGTATCATGCTTTAGTTCTAAGGATTCTCTTCTTAACGTTCTGTAATCTGCTTAAAATTAATTATTAAGTTTAACTAAACTTAATTCAACATGTGTGTCTTACTCTTCACTATCATATACTGATTCAAATAGGAATAGCGACTTTGCTTGGGCAGTTAAGATTTTAGGTTGCAGTTTCCTTATGCTTAACGGTACAGAAAATCCTATTTCAGTTAACTTCAGGTAATTGTAAGATGTACAAGGAATCAGGTCAACTTAGACGATCAGAATGAATGATGGAATGACAAGTGGTCGAAAATTGCAATAGTATGGTTTAGCTGAGCTTATTCTATGGATTCTTGTTTATCAGTCTCTGCTGGCATATGCTGGACCTGCTTCAAATGTTCGAGTCGAGCGTGCCTCTCGAGATTGCTTTAGCAATGGTAGCGCACTTGCTGATATCATGTCTTTGTATGAGAATATACAAGAAAATATACCGGATAACAGAAAGCAAACCCAAGAAGTGACAGAACAGAGAAGTGATAACTTATTGATTAAGGTGAGATGGCTTTCAAACTCATCCTTTCATGTGATTTTGTTGTTTTTCTTCTAGTTTTGTTTCAAAAGATAGTGCTAGATATGGTTTTACACTTTCCTTTTTTATTCTCTTTATCGTAAGTTCACTTACGCTAATGTTTTATTTCTTTTTTTGATCTTCTATTTACTTTCTGATTTTTATCCACCCTACTTCAAAATGAAAGGAAATCATTAACATGCCAGATTTAGCAGTGCAAGCATTGGCCTTAACCATCCATCATCTCAAACAATTTGGATTTGATAGCATCTGGGGCCTTGGAGCTTCGTTCAGATCTTTCTCCAGCAACATGGAAATGAACCTTTCAGCAAACACACTTCAACAATTAGAGGTGATTGTTTGGTTTCACTCAGGCTGAATAACTATGAAACTGTGTGTTTCACTAAAGACCTCTCTTAATGGAGCTAGCATCATTTGGTAGTTAGTTCATTGAGTGTTGGAGATTCTTCTGAAATAGCTTAGTGCATCATTTGTGCTATGATTATTTCACCTAGCAGTCTATACATGACGGTGATTCGCAGATTGATCATCAGAATGCTTTTTTTTTTTCATTCCTATGTTCTATCATTCTTTACTAGGATTAAAAATTGTTGGTTTGTTGAAAAGGAGGAGAGCAAATTTTGGACAAATAAGTCTCAATTGCCATGTTCCAACTCCCTTTAACTGAGTTGTAGGGACTTCATCTCATGTTTGAGAAGTCAATTTTCTTGCTCTTAGATTTATGCCTTAATTCTAACTAACTTTCCAGTTATTTCAAACCCTGTTTCTAAACTTGGATTAACAAGTTACCATTTAGGTCTTGAGGAACAATTCAAACGGTTCTGAGTTTGGGTCCTTGCTACATATGATGAATCATACTCTTACAATACCAGGTTCAAGGCTGATGAGACACTGGGTAATGGTCTTATTTTGTATATTTGACTATCAACTTCATCGTAATCTATTACATAGATTTAATAAGTAATGCCTGATACAGGTCACTCACCCTTTGTGTGCTAGAAGCATGATAAATGCTCGTCTTGATGCTGTTTCTGAGATTGCAGAATCCATGGGCTCTTATAGAGCTGCTCCTTGGGTTAATGAGATTGATAAGGAGAAAGCTGACTTATGCATTGTACAGCCTGATTTCTATAACTTGCTCTCTTCTGTTTTAACAACTTTAGGAAGATCACCTGATATTCAACGTGGAATAACCAGAATTTTCCATCGCACTGCCACTGCATCTGAGGTAATCATTGGTTGTTTTGAGACGGTTCAGCTCATTTTCATAAGGGTTATTTGTGCCTCTAACAGTGTCTTAAAATGACTTTAAGAATGGATAACGGTTTCCCATTTTCCATCTTCTCTTGGTTTTACAGCCTTCTTCCAATGTGAAACACCAGTTGCATCTCTTTACAACTTCTTGGAGGGGGCTTAAACAACTTCTATTCTTTCCTCTGATATTGTGATTTTCAATGATACTTTGCTATTTGCTGACATTTCATTTCTGAAGGAACTGAAAAACCTATACATGTAATTTGTTATCTGGATTCAAGATGCCTTTTAACTTGGTAAAGCAAGAGAACCTTTTACCTAGACAATAACCATGAGATGCTGTTGGTAATTGATGTGCTTGCCGAAAATTTTAAGTCTTCAAATGACAGTTCATTGCAGTTATTCAAGCTATATTATATGCCGGAAAACAGCTTCAGCGACTTAACATTGAAGAGGATCATGACAATGCCAGAGTGCAGGCACAGATTGTAAAATCTGTTCTATTGAAAAAGTTACTTTTGACTGCTTCTTCCATGAATATAGTGGGTATTGCTGCCAAACTGTTGTCTATGCTAAATAAGGAAGCAGCGGAACAAAAGGATCTCCCAAACTTGATTTTAAGTTCTTATGGCCAATTTCCAGAGGTTTTTATATTCCATATAGTTCTTTTTTTATGTATCACTATTTTATGTTTTTCAACATGCGTTAAATGTAACATTTTATTTCTCTAAACATGCTCAATTTACTTTGCCCAGGTTGCAAAAGCCAGGGAAGCAGTTCAATTAGCAAAGGACAAGTTGGATTCTTTGATCAGTATTTACCGCAAGCACCTTAGAATGCGTAACTTGGAATTTTTTAGTGTGTCAGGAATCACACATTTGATTGAGGTAAGGCTGCAAGTTTTAAGGAGGTGCATTTAATTCTTTGATGTAGTGCTGTAAACTATTCAGTCGTTTAGTGTACTGCATCATATTGGGTTCTCTGGACCTATTTGAAGTTCTGTGTTTGTATACTCTTTGTCCCAGTTATTCTAAATTTAGCTGCACTGCATGCTGCACTTCTGATTAGTTAACTTTGCAGTTGCCTTCAGATGTAAAGGTGCCATTAAGCTGGGTCAAGGTGAACAGCACTAAAAAAACTATTAGATACCACCCACCAGAAGTAATCGCGGCCTTAGATGAACTATCATTGGCCAATGAAGAACTAATGGTTGTTTGTCGAACTGCTTGGGATAGATTTTTGATGGGATTTGGTAAATATTATGCTGAATTTCAGGCTGCTGTTCAAGCTCTTGCAACGTTGGATTGTTTGCATGCTCTTGCTACTCTTTCAAAGAACATGGTGTGCTACAAGTTTCTCTTTCTTTTTTTCCCCCTTAATTTGTGCCTAGGTTGATGCAATGTGATTCTTTACTTATTTCTTGCAGAACTACATTCGGCCAGTATTTGTCGATAATGAAGAATCTGTTCAGATCCATATCTGCTCTGGTCGTCACCCGGTAAAATAGTCATGCTACATCATATTATACGTGCTTCTTCTATTCACTAATAAGTCACTATTTCTTTTTATCTAAATGATTTCAAATTACAAGATGATTGAAATTACCATATTATTTCACGTCTAGCATGTTGAAGAAAATCATTTAGACTGTTGAAACTTTAGGTTATATTATGATCATTCATTATGTGATGTGATGAGCTGCTGCATGATAGTTTGCTGTGGAGTCTAAAACTCAAGCTCAATGGATTGTGATATTCTATTACAGGAGTAGAGATTATGGTCAATAGTCTGTTTCTTGTTGGTTATTTGTTGATTATGCCTAACAGGTTCTAGAGACCATTTTGCAAGATAATTTTGTACCAAATGACACTAATTTGCATTCACATGGTGAGTATTGTCAAATTATTACTGGACCAAATATGGGAGGAAAGAGTTGCTACATTCGCCAAGTTGCTCTCATTGCTTTGATGGCTCAGGTAGAGTCTAATTTTATATCTTCATTTATTCATAATGTTTGGCAGCTGTTCGATTTTTCTTTCCTGGTCATATCTAACTAATGTTAGTGAAAATTGTAAAAATTCCTGTTGAGTTTTTTCAGTTGATTTTATCATTGGCTTCATTTTTGTAAGAACATACTATTTTGTTCAATCAATTATTTCTTATGTTATGTCTTGAATTCCTTTGAACTTCTTTTCTGCTGGTTTCAATTAGTTCACGTAAAATTTACTTTTTGTTGCTTTTATTTGACAAAAATGAGTTCTTGTGAGTTATGGTCACTTCATTCATAGTTGCCCTCTCATCCCTCTAGGTTGGCTCCTTTGTACCAGCACTGTCCGTAAAACTGCACGTGCTAGATCAAATCTACACGCGGATGGGAGCTTCCGACAGTATTCAACAAGGTCGAAGCACATTTCTTGAAGAACTGAGCGAGGCTAGCTATATACTCAACAAGTGCACACCAAACTCACTGGTTATCATTGACGAGCTTGGTAGAGGAACAAGTACGCATGACGGTGGAGCTATTGCTTATGCTGCGTTGCACCATCTGCTCGAGAAAAAGAAAAGCATGGTCCTTTTTGTAACTCACTACCCAAAAATTGCTGACATCAAGAGGGAATTTCCAGGCTCTGTAGGAGCATACCATGTTTCTTATCTGACGTCACAGAAAAGTACAGAAGCCACATACTCGGAGTTTGATGGTGAAAATGTTACTTACCTTTACAAGCTGGTACCTGGTGTTTCAGAGAAAAGTTTTGGATTTAAAGTCGCTCAGCTTGCTCAGGTAAACTGTAAAATCTGTATTGATATAGCGATAGGGTCAAGTTGTTTTGAGTTGCACATAACTTTGCAGTCAGTTTCTTGAAAATTTTGCATATTCTCTTTCATGGAAACTCCATTACTGTTGCAGATACCTTCATCATGTATCAGACGGGCCATTGCCATGTCTTCAGAGCTGGAAGCTGTTGTAAACAGCAGAATAGGAAACAAATCAGGTTCAAACGAGCTGATAAAAAGCTTACCGATGGACGAAGAACAACCAGAACAGAGTACAGAAAAATGTAGTAATCCTTACAGGGAATTGTTTTGGAACTTGAAGTTGGCATTGCAGGATGATGACCCTACAAAATGCATTCAGTTCTTGGCTAATGTTAAAAGGATTGCAGAGGACTTAACATCGCGACAAATTCGTTGACTTCCATGAAATTTTCCTATCTGTAGATTTTTTGTCAAAATGAGTTATAATTACTTGTACCTAAACACTTCGTCTGTAATGTTTAAGTTCCAGCTTTCAAATGTGCATTTGTGGAAGATAGTTAAATTTCAATATATTTATTAAGAATTATAATATAAGAATAAAATTTAATTTATATAAAAATTAAGGGATCATTTGACAGAAGGTAGAGACATAATTAAGAAGGCAAAAAATATCTATCTACTACAACAAAGCAGGGATACATGAACAATGGTTCTAAGAAATGTCATCCCTACTGCTAGCTATGACCAATCTGAGTTCACTACAACAAAGCAGGGATACATGAGCAATGGTTCTAAGAAATGTCATCCCTAATGCTAGCTATGAACAATCTGAGTTCTCTTGCCTTTCTTGTATGTTCAGGTGACACTTCAGTTTCTGAGTCACTTAAATCTATTACATCAACAACTTGGTTTCTGGCTTGTCGGGATCCTGAGAAATTAGGCAGGTTTCTTGGTGGGGGAGGACTAGAAAGATCAATGACCTGATTTTGACCAAGACCTGTGTTACTAGCATAGCATGAGGTGAAAGTATTGGCTTCTCTGCTTCTTTCTGACCCTGCATTGAGTCCTCCGTGGTTTGTCAGACCTAAGGTGGCATTATTATTTGATATAGCTGGTTCTGAAGAATGGGAGGAACTAAAAGCTGTATTGCCTTCTGATTCTATTTCCAGCAACAAAGCTTGGAGTCTAGAGTCTAGGTCAGCAATAGTAGTACTCTTCACCAACTTCTTTGGTCTTCCTTTGTTTTGTTTTTCTTTCTTGCCCTGAGCTTTCCGTTCCTCAAACTCGGTTATCTTTTCAGGACAGGCACTGAAAAGAGAAGGAAAGAAATAAGAAAAAGCAATCCATTGAATCACAATGTGAATCATTTAAGATTTGCAAAAGTGTAACAACATAATTGTAAAGCTACTTAGAACCTCCAATCAGTTGCAGGAGTGTATCAAACAGATTGCAGATATGTTTTATTAAAAATAAAAAACAACAAATTCTCATTTGGAGCGTTTGGATCATAAGCCATTAACTCTCCACACTTCTAGCAGAAAAGTACTCAAAGTCCAGGTGCACTTTTGAGTACGTAGAAAACTCAAGCAATCGTAAATAGTACCTTTCAATTAGATCTGCTGAAACTATAGAGGTCTTAAGCCCATCCAACCTATCCCACAACACCTCAAAGCAATCTCTTCCTTGCACTTTTCGGTGCTTGACAATTTCTATCACCGGGCACTTCACTGGCATCTGCAGCGCAAGGTTTTGCTCAGAAGTTAACAATAATAGATGGAGATGATTTCTATGAATGGCATATTGACATGCTTCAGGCAACCAAGTTTTACTGTAAAACTAATGCATGAAGCAACTGCTTTCACACACAAATGTCAACTTATTTCTGTGGACTATGCCTCCAAACACTTTTTGGATTTTCATTAAATACATCTATTTAATTTTTTTCATAAAAATCTGTACAGCCACATTCATGTTTAAAGGATGGAGATTGTATTTTAAAGCTGCAGTTAGAAACCACATTCAACTCAGTTCCTTTTGGGATCTTCAAGCAGGAGGACAAGTATTATAAATATCCATACCATCACATTAAGACCCAACAACTCTAAAGATAGTAAACCAACCAATACGGAGGAACATCAGGCACTGGCTATTGAGGTGAAGCTAGTACCTGGTACAGAGGAGGCTGAACTCCAAGTTGTGATGAAGCTGAACGTAAATTGGCAAATCTTCGTAGATCTCTTTCAGCAACTTTTGGAAGGACATACTCATCTACAATGAAGCTACCATGTAAATGCAGCTACTACATTAATGTTACATCTTAAACAATTTGCATGGTAACAGAAAAGTAAAGACCTGTTTTCACTAGAGGCCACCCAAAAAACTGAGCGCATATTTGTTGAAGCTCAGCCCGTTGAAATGGAAGATTTGCAAGCGCCCTGTGAAAAACATAACAGCAAAGGAACAAGATCATAGAAACTATGATGCTACTTGACGTGTCAAGTCCAAGTCAGCTAAAGCAGAAAAACTCTACCATTTTATTTGTGCTCAAGTGAAGTCAAAACCCAATGCAAAGAGTGTACATGTAAACTTTCTTAATGTAACCATGTAATGAATACATCTATTCAATGAACAAAAAAGACTTGGTTATGTTCTAGTCGGAAATAGATGAAATCATTTTATCAAATGAATACCTCATAGGGCAAATAATGAATAAATCAGAACAGATGTCAGCTACATTACCTATGGACTTCATCAGAATCTGCAGAGTGGCACTTAGGTTTTAAATATGCATTTATAACTTGCAAACATGGATTCGATGCTTCAGAATTATCATTGCTACCTACAATAGGCATCAAGGCAGAAGTGGAACTAGTGAACTCGCAGGTTCCAAGCTCAACCAAATTCTGAAATGCAACAGTATAGAACCAGATGCAAAACAATGGCCGTAAGATTTGCAAAAAGAAGGTTCTTCTCATCACCCCAGGTATCAATTGTTGAATGCACTGGGTTTGAATTTTCATTGCCATCAAGAGCTTGACTTAGTGTCTTTGAACATTTTGTCTTCTTTACAAAAGATAGTCCTGCTGATATGATTTGTTGAAAGATATTGTTTTCTCCAACAGACTTGATAAGCCGGCAAGCTGATTCCTAAAGTCATTGAGTAAAGTGTAACAGCACAAGTATATATCAGCCAACTCAAATATGATAAGTGCATCAATAAAGAAAAAAAAAAGGAGAATGAATAAGAAAGAAATAGATACAGTAAAGAAGCAGTGGAATATCCAAACATACTGGACCAAGACCGTGAACACCCTGACAGTAATCACACCCAAGAAGAAGGGCCAGTGTAATCTGGAAACCGAGAGATAATCATTAAGCATTACACAACCAATCACAGGCCAAAAGAAAATGCAAGATAGCAGAGTGTTCAGGTGTGAGCCTTTGATGAGTTTCACTTTAATAGGAAAAAAATTAAACAGGATTTTCTGAAAGATACAGGCCAAAGAAACGTGCCAACGATTTCCTTCCAAATCCAAGGTTTCTTTCAATATCAGCCATATCGTAGCATACAACTTGACCACCTTCCGCTAATCATCAAAAGAACTGATCAGTAGTAGTCAAAATTAATGATGAGCAAATAATTGAATCAATAGACAAAAAGCCTCCCCATCTGCTCACCCAGGCATATATCTCTGTACACTGTCCTAGCACCAAAAAGGAAGATGTCTGAATCTGAGCTAAAGCAACCATCCTGATAATAGGCCAAAACAAATAAATTGGAAACTTAAAAATTTATCCAAGTGACACAACTGAATCCAGACTAAGATTTTTTGCTACTTACACACAATGATTCCGAGTTGAGTAATGCACACTGTGCTTCACCTTCCTCAATTCTGGAATTAAGAAATAGAAATGCAGGAGAAACGATTTGTCAAAGGTGCAGCCATTGCTTTAAGAATCTATATGCATTAAATTGTAGCCTCACTAATTTCATAGTGCTTTTACAAGTAGCAACATTCTTGGAACCAGACTTCGTCATTAATTCATTGGTCTTAGTATCAAGTTCTAAGAGAACCAGTTATAAACTAATTTCTATCAAGCAGTTCAACCTTCAGATCTCTGATAAAATGATTCAACACTAGTTCACCTTCAATAGAACTTCCACAATAATATTAACAGAAATAACTTCATTGAAATACCCATCCAGACAAGGGATTCCAAGTGCCAGTCCAAGGACTTTTGCTTCCTTGATCATGCGGGAGAATTCAGACCCCATGTTTCTCTTAAGAGAGCATGCTTTTTGTAGATTCACTTCATCCTGGGAAACCTGAAGTGCCGAGAAACCATTTGCAGGTTAACAGATAGAAAGAAAGAAAACAAAAAAACTAAACCTGTAGAACAGAAAGAAATTGAACTGTTTAGAATAGTAAACAAGGTTTTCCTACCTCGATTCCCGATTTTAAGCGCTGCCTGTAAGTTGCTAGTTTGATAGCCGGAATTGCTCCGTCTACACGGGAACGAAACAGCAATGAGTAACTCCTAAATTCTATACAAAACTAAATGAGAGATGCTACTGAAAATAAGTGTTTTTGTGTGTACAAAATGAACGTTTGGGAATGAAAAGGTCACAATTATTATCAAAAACTCAAATTCAGAAAACCAAAGAAAAAAAAAACTAGACTTTGCTGAAGCTAAGCATCCAAAAAGAACAACTTTTTAAAGACTTCAATGGCAACCGATGACCAAGTTGCAAAAAAGGAGTGGAGCAAGTACCAGAAACAAAAACAAGGCTACAATTCAAGGCAATGAGAGCTCTGAGACGGTGAAAAAGATTCTTAAGGTAAAGCTTCTCTGTCATTGCGGAGTGCGACCTGTTTACAGTTTGAAGTTGAACCAACCAACAGGAAAGATCTATGCACAACCTCTTGTTCCTGAAAACAACGAATTGGTTGATTAAAAAACTAACCTTTTCAGCATCAAACAATATGAAAATGGAGCAAATCCCAGGTGTTTGGGATGTTTGGCTGCCGAGAAAACAGTAGAAAAAAAAAGAAAAAACAGAGGAATTAACTGAAGATGATGTAGTGGTAAGATTTTCTTGCAGGATTCCAAGATATCCCACAAGTACTTCACCCCCATATTTCTGGGACAGATCGAAATCGAAGTGTACACTTGTAGTCACCGAACGGTCCGAACCGAGGTTCTTGAACAGAGCAGTTCGCCAAGAGCCCGCCAGAAGAGGAGTAGAGATTCAACAATCAACAGTAAGTAATACGGCGCCGGTTACCTAGTTTAGAGCTTGTTTGGGCTGGACCATGGGCTCAAGCTTTATTTTAATTATATTTTGGTCCTTTCATCTTAATTCTTGTTCATTGCCATCTATTTTTCGTATTAATATCAACTAAACCTAATTTGGCCTTTTTTTAATATATTAACGATTTTTGATAAGAAAAAGAAAGTTTAAATTTATTTGAAAAAAATAAAATACATTTAATATTAGAATTTATAAATTCAAGTACTTTTCCTAAATTATTGTAAAAATTTAAAATTTATTGATTTTAAAAATAATTTAAACTTACGTTTATTATATTAATACGAGGTTATTTAAAAAATATATCTCTTAAAATATTTAAACTTATTCGTGATTTAAAAATTTTTAGTTTGTGATTCATTCAAGATACTTTAAATATTACTAATTACTAATAAAATACTAATTAATTAGAATTGGTTATTTAAATACGAAACATTAATTAATTAATTACTTATTTTATAAAACATGAAAAGATAAAAGATTTTTACTAATTTTATTTTATTTTTTTATGTCTTTGGTATAAGATTAAATGAAATTATAGGAATACTACCTGACAACTCGAAATATGACCTTATCAGATCTTTTAAAATTTTAAATTTGGTTGGGTCGGCTGGACCGGCCTTGCCAGGCCCAGCTCCAGGCCCGGATATCAACGGCCCAGTCACAGGAGATAATCTCCCATGTAAACACAACGACTCACGTAAAGACCTAAACCTAGCAGTAACCCCAGGTATATAAGTTACTATTCCTCCTTGATTCAGGTAAGAGATTACAACCCTATTTTCCTCTGCTTTCAGCAACTAAAACCTACACAAAGAAATTGACTTGAGCATCGGAGGGGCCTCCCGGGAATCAACTCCCGACCCGCCGTTATTTGTTTTGCAGGTATCCTATAGCCAGAATCGCACAGATCATGGATCCAAACACCGACGTTCAACCTCAGTAAGATCAGGCTGAACCAAAATTAAAAATAAAATAATGTCGTTTTATTTAAAATTGTGTCTTTTTACTTATAATTTTGAGGTTTTGATCGAGTTGAACCTAAACAACTCAAGTTTAAACCCAATTTGAGGCTCGATTTAAAAAAAAAAAGACTTGTGACCTGCCCAAAGCTTGGTCAAATTGGATTTGACCTTGTTGACTTTAGATCGATCTTATATGCCATCTCTCAACTATGATTTCTCTTATAATCTTTTACAATAAATAAATTCATAACCATTATATTTTAAATACATACTATATAAACTTTTGAGTGTATTCTCTTCATAAATTGTAACGAGTTATTAACTTTCAATAAATCTCTAGAAATGAATACAATTTTAGTACTTTAGTTACATGTACTAAATGCAACGCCTCATGTTAGGAGTTAGAATATTGATAAATTTCAATGCATAGTATGTTTTGCATAATTGAGTTTTTGCTTATTTATGCATAGGCATTTTTAGATTCATACAAATGAATTGTGTATGCATTCATGACATTCCGGGGATAATTGGTTTTAGAATTTTGATTAAGATGAGAATTTTGGTTTATTGTGATGGAAATTCATTTGGAAGTTATTAGAAATATTTCGAAAATTTTTAGGAATTTTAGGAATTTTTTTGAAAATTTTGAGATATTAGGAAAAATAGACCAATGGCTTAATGACATGTAACACTTCTATGTGCATGACAAATGGCACTCATGTAATGAGCCAAGTGTCAATTTGGTAACAACACACGTGGTAATAACTTAAGTGAATACTTGTGTTAGAGGGGAAAAAAATCACTGGAGCCTTGTTGTTCTTCGGATTATGTTAGTGTTCTTTGAAAGTCACCGAACCTTCATCATTATTATTATTGTTGATTTTTAAGTTAGTGTTAACCTTTGTAAACAAAACAATTTAGTCCAGCTAAGATTTTTGTTTCTCGTTGGTTTTTCTTCTTCAACCTTCCATCGAACCCTGTTCTTCACCTTCACTGTCAAAGAATTTGTAGAAAAATCAGGTAAGGGATATTTTTAACTCTCTGAGTTCAGTGAATGATTTTGACGATGTATTAGTGTTGGAAGTGAATTCATGCATGAGTTGGATGATGTTTTATGTTGGAAATATATACATGCATGAGAAGTTTATGCAGTGTGCTGAGTCTCGATGAATGGATTCACTAAATGACTTGGGTGTAGATTTGAGGTCGTGAGTGTATAAAGATAGCAGTTAGAGTATTTGGAATTGAATATGAGATTACTGGGTGTTGGGTAATTTGAAAAGAAAATGGAACAAATGTAGTAAGAATGAAAATACAGTAGAGAGAAAAAGTTGAACTTGAAGGATTTGGTTAGGATTCCTTGCGGGTAAAGTTCGCCGCGGCCAACTCTAGGTTTCGTTGCGACGAATTTGTGAGAGTTTTGCGAGAATTCCTCTCTAGAGGAGTTCGTTGCAGAGAACTTTTCTCTGCACTGAACATATTTCGGTATTTTGGGCATATTTTCTTTGTAGTTATCCAAATGGGAAGATTTTTTATTTGAAGTAAACTAGAGACATAGGGCTACAAATTATTTGATAAAATCAAGTTTTAATTCCGTCTATAAGAATTTCAATTTCTGATTGGAATCTGAGATAAGAATTCTGCTGAAGCTTAAGAACAGTCTAAAATCTTTTGAGTATAACTTTCAATATAACAAACCAAATTGGATGAGCTTGGCATCATTGGGAACTTAAGATAAAGAGGGAAAACTTTATAAAAGGAAGTATTACCTAATTACCTCATCTTCCTGATGAGAGTAATTGAGCAAAATGGACCGAAAGTTGGTTGTGAAATAAATTTGGATTGAGAAATTTAGTATGGCTTCACATGATTGATAATGTGACAAGAGTAAGGATTAGAAACCTAGGAATTTATCATGAACATGCATCGTCATAATCAGCATACATGAATGTGTATTAATGAATTCTTATTCACGCACAATAGTGATATGTGTTTGTACTAAATATTTTAGAGGAACCCATAAAGCGATCAATTCCAGATATTGCTGGGACTTAGGCAATAAGCAATAAGGGAGCTTTTGTAAGTAATTTAGACGGTAATTTTTGTAAGTAATTTAGATGGTCAATTTTGATAGTTTTGCTTTGACTGTTTTGTTTGCTGTTGATTGGAACATTGAATGATTTGCAAAGGTGTAAGTATGTGATATGCTTGAATACGTAGTATGAAAACATTGATTGATATGTAAATTGAATTTCAAACATTTCTGTTTTTGAATCTGTTAAGTCCTAGTTGTGAGTAAATAGGCATGTTTAGAAAGGGTCCGCAGCTGCTTCTATGACACTTCGGTGTCTTTTGTTATTAACACTTCGGTGTCGAGACTTCGGTCTCTTTTGTATAAGTCTCATTACCTGCTTCTGTAAATGGATTTAACAGTCCTATGATTTTATACTCTAATATTTGTTTGATTTTGTCATAAACTAAATTATGTTCTGATTCTGAAGGGTTTATACCCTCTTGTGTTAAGTAGTTTTGTTAATTATAAAACTTCGTTCTGAAATGCTTTTTGCCTGGCTTACTGTTAAAGAAATCTTTGAATGCATGTTGATGCTGTTACATGATTCAGTGTGATGATTTGTCAGTTTATGTATAGATTTGTTATTACTCACTAAGTTATATGCTTAGCACGGTGAATTTGTCCAATGTAGGTTCAGAGAGAAGGACTTAAGGACTGGTACAAGTCAACCGCAATGGCCAAAGGAGTCTGAGTTTTTTGTTGCTCAAAATATATTTTGAGTTTGTTTTGGGCTTATATATAACTTTGGATTTCTGTTTGAAAGATTGTAATAACCTTAATTCAGGTTGGTTTATGAAATTATGATATGTATTGTATGTTTGTTTGAGATTCTGGAAATGCATGTGTGAAATGTTTCGTATGTTTTAGAAATGTATATTTTTGAATGCTATGCTTCCGCGAAATGTTTTGGTTTGTTTGTACTGTCTTGTGTGGCATCCATATATTCTTCCAGAGGGTATTAGGGCGTCACACTAAAATAACATTATGACATGTTTTAATTTGATATAAATAAAATAAAAAAGGAAAAAAACTAAAATTTCAATATTTTCATGTCTTGATTAAAGCCATTAGCCTTAATTCTCATGATATAAAGAAATGAAAAAAAATCTCTATCTTAATTAAAAATTCAAAGAAAAAGTGAATTATCATAAATATTACTACACTTCAAATTTCATATTAAAAGGTTATTAATTTATACTAATATATGGTTTACATAAAGAAAGTCTATTTAGGAGTTGCCCACTTCAATATTTTTATAGAATTTAAATTTTTTTCAACACTTTAATTATTTTTTCCCTATAATTCTTAACTATTTTAGTTATTTGATTATTTTTCTTCGATACTTAACTTTCAATAAATAAAATAAGAGAACATATTTAAATAAGTTTAAAGTAAGAACTGATCAACTTAAATTTAGTATATCATCATAATGTATTAATTTTGAAAACAGTCTCTCTACTAACTAGAGGTAAGGATGCGTACTATTAGATATCTTAAGATCTCACGCATTAATGAAATTTTTATTGAGTTATTGTTGTTGTTATTGTCATAAGACAATGAATTAACTTAAATCGATCCGATTAAATGGGAAAATATGAAAAAAGGAATTCTATTTTTTTTAGACAAAAAAGAAAGACCACTTAAGGTTAACAAACTTTGGTTGGTTGCTCTTTGAATGGCTTCTGGTTATTACCATCTGATTTGCCTGCCTCCTAACTTTCCTTTCTCTTATGTTCTTCCCCAAATTCATCATTCCTAGTTATCGGCTCTCTTGAGCTGGGGCCTTTTCATTTGTCCCTTCCTATCATCTCATTCTCCTCAAGCTTCTTTGTTTTCTGCCTACTGAGCCCTCACAGTGCTGCACTCAGACTTCCATTACTTAATGGAGTCGGAGTCTCCCACTTACCTTCTTCTTCCATCTCATCTTCTTCTCCTATTTCATCAAATCCAGATCTTAAAAACCATAAAAACTTTAATCTGATAATCGATGCTCACTCCCCTTTCCTTTCAACTAACCAGCATTCTCAAACTCCTACCCTCTTAACGCACACTCTTCCCGCAGCACACCAACCTTTTCCATCCACAACACTTACCCATTCAAACCAAGCAATAAATTAGAACAAACCTCATGCTGAAAATAAGAAAACCTAGAAACAGGTGATGGGGAAACCTCTAGCTCTTCTCTGTTCTATAGCCCCTTTGTTGAACTTGATGGAAAGCTCATGGTGGCTCCCAACATTGACTTTCTTAAGGAAGGCACAGAAACTTAGGATGCGGCAATTATCGGCTTCTTTATGGAAAAATGTTCTGCTTCCAATATGATTCAAGCTTGACCTATTAAAATTGGAAAGGTAGAGGCATATAAGAAATGATGTTAACTGAGAATGTTAACATTATCTTTACCTTCAATTCAAAATCCGAGGCTCAAAAGGTGATAGAAGAAGGTCCCTCCTCCAAACTTGGAAACCTGACATGAAATTAGAAAAAATCAGATTAAAAAACATTCCTTTTTGATTGAACATACTGTAAGTTTTTCTATTCTTAATATTCAAACATCAAAGATATAAGCCATAGAAAAATAATAAATCATATGTAAATTATTCGTGCCATTCAGATCTTGAATATAATAATAACCACATAGATGAAGTGAATAAATCACTTACCTTGAACGGAATTCGTCATGATGTATAAAGAAAGCTTCCAACGAACACAAACTAGTTTCTATCTCTTAACCCTTTTTTAGTAATAGAAGGCTTGATGGATAACCCAATGCACAAATACGTTTGTTCTGTATTTGTTTATATCTGTACATAATTAGGGTAGAGAGAGGACTAGTTTATATACACTTCTTTATTGACATTAAATCTTGTACGTCCATTAAGTACTAAATTAACGGTTAAGATTTAACATGCTATTAAACAATGAAAACCCTAAACCAAGTTTAATATGGGCCTACAAAAAAATATGGGTCATAACATCAGGCCATATTTCTTACATTCTCCCAATTGGCTAGATGTTTCATCATTACATTTAATAGTATAACATAAGGCTAGCAAAATTAAATCTTATAAACCGTTAACATTATAAGCACCTCAATATATCAAATCACATAATGTGGGTTATGGTGTTCATACACATTATAGTCGTATACTCCCTTCTATATACCGCTACATTAAGAACTTATTATGTTTAGGTTTATAAGTTGTATATAAATAACATACAGTCCACATACTTGTTATGAAAATACATACAAATTTCTTATTCAAACAATCATGTATATATAAACATAATGAATAAGAAATATAAAATTCAGAAACATATTATTATTGAGCTCAAGACTTATAAAATATCATCATCAAACATTATTATCAATCATCAATACAACCAAGACCCATCCTAAGCACATGTTCTTTGAATGTCTTTGGTTGTAAACCCTTAGTTAGAGGAATTGTAACCATGAGATTCGTCCTAAGATGTTTTATATGCACTCTTTGTTTTTGAATCTCCTCTTTAACAACAAAATACTTTAACTCCATGTGTTTTGCGCCTCTCAAGTATTTGTCATTTTTAGAAAAGAAAACTGCTGCAAAATTATCACAATAACTTTTCAGCGGCTTGCTTGCTGTGTCGACAACCCCAAGCCCTGAAATAAAGTTCCGCAACCAAAATGCATGAATTGTAGCCTCATAATAAGCTATAAATTTTTCTTCCATAGTGAATAAAGCAATGATAGACTGTTTGACACTTTTCTATGAGATTGCTTCTTTAGCTAATAGGAACAAATAACCAAACATTGACTTTCTACTATCAACACATCCAATAAAATTTGAATCTGAATATCTAATCACTTCTAAATAATCAGACCTCTTATAAGTAAGCATGTAATCCTTTGTTCCTTGAAGATATCTCATCACTTTCTTCGTAGCCTTACAATGATCAATACCAAGATTACCTTGATATCTACCTAACATCCCTACTGCAAAACTTATATCGGCTATAGTACAGGTTTGTAGGTACATTAAGCTGCCCACAACAGAAGCATATGAAATTGCTTCCATTTCCTTACGTTACACTTCATTATTTGGACATTGCATAAGACTAAACTTATCTCCCTTTTGAATATGGACTATACATGTTGAGCACTTGCTTATGTTAAATTTCTTAAGAATTTTTGCAATATAGGTTTTCTGAGACAATCCTAATAGACCTTCTGATCTCTAACGGAATATTAAAATTCCAATCACATAGGATGCCTCTCCCATATCTTTCATTTCAAAATTCTGAGAAAGAAATTCTTTGGTCTTATGCAACAAACCCGAGTCATTAGTAGCAAGAAAATTGCAATCAACATACAAAACTAGAAATATAAATTTACTCCCATTGATCTTTCAGTAAATACACCGATCAACAATAATTCCCTCAAAACTGAAAGAAGTAATGGTAATATTGAACTTAATATACCATTACCTGGAAACTTGTTTAAGTCCATATATTGACTTCTTCAATTTACATACCATTATTTCTTTACCTTCAATGGAAAAACCTTCAAGTTAATCCATGTAAAGTTCCTCCTCAAGATCTCCATTCAAAAAGGTTGTTTTCACATCCATTTGATATAACTCTAAATCAAATTGAGCCACTAATGCTAAAATTATTCTCAATGAATCTTTCTTTAAGATAGGCTAAAAAGTCTCCATATAATCATTATCATCTTTCTGAGTGTAACCTTTAGCAACAAGTTTAGCTTTATATCTTCGAACATTGCCATTCGAGTCACGATTAGTCTTAAAAGCCCATTTACAACTGACTCGTTTAGAACCTTCTGGCAAGTCTATTAGATCCCAGACATTGTTTTGTGCCATTGATTTCAACTCTTCTTTCATAGCATCAATCCATCTTTCAGATTTATCACTACCTATGGCTTGTGAAAACGAAACAGGATCATTATCAATGCCATAATCATAATCTGACTCTTGCAAATAAACCACATAATCATAAGAAATAGATAACCTTATAGCCCTTACATGTTTATCTAAAGTTATACCAGTAGGTTCATTTACATGATTTGACGGTAAGTTAGGTCCTTCATGGGGTGCTCCTTCATTATCTAAATGTTGTTCCTGATTATTTTGATATTCCAAAGCAGGAATAACATTTTTTGTAGTTGTGGGTTTAAGAACATTTATAGGTAATGGAACATCAACCCTTATTTTATTAATATCCACACTAACTTCACCATTCTCTAAACATTTGGCATTGGCTGTTTCAACAATTATATAATCATGACTTAGACAATAAAACCTATACACTCTGGATTTCTCTGGGTAACCAATAAAGTAACCACTAACTGTTCGAGAATCCAATTTTCTTTTATGTGGATTATAGATACATGCTTTTGATGGACAACCCCAAAAATGCAGGTGTCTTAAACTAGGTTTCTTTCTAGTCCATAACTCGAAAGGAGTTTTAGGAACTGCCTTACTAAGAACCATGTTTAGTAGATACATAATAGTCTTAAGTGCATACATCTACAAACCTTTGGGTAACTAGGAATTACTCATAATACTCCTAACCATATCCATTAATGTTATATTTCACCATTCTGCCATACCGTTTTATTGTGGTGTGCTTGACATAGAGTACTGTGCACATATGCCATGACTTTCGAGGAACTTAGCAAACGGACTAGGACACTATTAAGATTTATCATATTTTTCATAATACTCACCACCTCTATCATATCGTATAATTTTCATTTTTCTATCTAATTGCCTCTCAATCTCCTTTACAAACACCTCAAGGGTATTTACAACTTAAGATTTTTCACGCAGCAAATAGATATATCCATACCCGAAAAAAACATCTATAAAGGTGATGAAGTATTTTTCTCCATTAAAAGACGGAATGTCAAAAGGTCTGCAAATTTTGGTGTGTATTATTTCAAGAAGTTGACTGCTTCTGGTGGCTCCTTTCTTGCTATGTTTGCCCTTAATGCATTTCACACATAAGCCAAGATCAGTAAAATCTAGATTCAGTAGAATCTCATTCTTTACTAATCTTTCTAACCTTTCTTTGGATATATAACCCAAATGTTTATTCCACAAGTAAGCAGAATATTCATTTACCAAACTACGCTTCATTCCAACATTATAATTAACAATAAATAGGGATTCAGGAATAAAAACATTATCAAGTTTCAATTTATATAATCCATCTGTAAGCATTTCATAACCAATAAAGGAATTATTATTATACAAATTGAAACAACCATGTCCACCCTTAAAGATATATCCACTAGCATCAAGTCTAAAAAAAATTAAATTTATAGAAATTAAAGGTACATAAAGAGTGTTCATTAGATCCAAGTGAAACCCAGTATCTAATGTCAGCTTGTAAGTCCCTACACCTTCAATTGGGGCCTTCATTCGGTTCTCCGTAAACAAAAAGTTGCTAGTTAGGCTTATGGTTTAGATTATAAGGAATTCCTGCATAATATTTGAAATATGAGTTGTGGCACCAGAATCAAACCACTAAGTATTAGAAGGAACTTTAGATAAGTTTGATTCAAAGCATAATATATACCTTTCTTTTCGAATCAAGCTTTACGTTTTAGGCAATCTTTCTGATAATGTCTTTCTTGCTTGCAGAGGTGACATTTATCTAACTTTTGTCTTTTCCTTTCACTATTAGCAACCTGTGAAACTTTAGCATGTTCTTTCTTCTTAAAAATTCTTGGCCTTTCGTTTGAGTTTCTTTCTAGCTCTTGAATCCACTTGGTTAATATAATGAACACACATAGCGTCTTTGGATAAATATATATATATGTGACCCGAGTATATCAATTTTCTCCTTTATATTTATTAGTTATAGAACATTGATTTACCTTTGGATAAAATCTTTAATTTCTACCAACTAATAAAATTTTTCATAACATCATTTCATTAAAATACAAAAATTATATGACCACACATTCAAAAGTTAATTTGGTCACTTTGGTGACTAATAAATTAATTTTAATCACAATGTCATATACATAAAATAATAATAATAGAAAATTCATAAGATGAAATTAAAATTAAAATTTTGATTATAGGTCAAAATATCATCAATATGACCAAAACGTAAGAAATCAAAAATTTAAAATCAATTCATCCATATCAAAACATTCATCAAACCTGTAATTTCCATTCAAAACATAATTTTAGAACAACATTCATATAAATGGCAGCTACGACACAAAATAGTGGTTAAAAGAATGGAAGCGGGTTATTTGAAGCAAAGCGTTAGATGAACTTCAGGCGGAGATTGCAGTTCTTTTAAAATCCACCATCGATAAAGATTTAAACAATCAGCCATAAGAAAAAGCAATGATAGTGTGTGTGTCTTCTCTCATTATTGCCAACCTTCTGTCCCGTTAGATAGCCACTGTAACGTTTTTCTTTATTGCAAATTAAACCAACAGTATGTTACGAAGGATATGAACATTCTCTGAGAAATGTTATCTAGTATGTTATGAAGGATATGAACGTCCTCCGAGAAACATTCTCCAAGAAGATGCGACGTCATCTTTTTTTTTTTTTGGAAAAGATATTCTTTATATAAAACCCTTTGAATATACTTGTTCATAATCTTTAGATCACAAATCTGTACGACTCGTTCTTTTATATATGCAAAATCAGACCATCAACTAATCAGAACCCTTATACTGAGATAGATCCAATGCATCCAATTTAACAATAAACAGAGGAAGTGGTTGAAAGATCGTAAACTTATCTTCGGATTTTGCATATATAAAAACATAAAATCATAATTTTTATAAACATCATAATTGAAACAATCACCAAAGCAATAATCTAAGGATTGTGATCTATTTAAAATCCGTGACTCTGATACCACATGTAAGTTTTTTTGTGCTTAATATTCAAACATCAAAGACATAAGTCATACGAAAATCATAAATCATATATAATAATAACCACATAGATGAAGCAAATAAATCAGTTACCTGAAGCGAAATTCGTCACGATGTAGAAAGAAAGCTTCCAACGAACACAAACTAGTTTCTCTCTCTTAACCCTCTTTCGGTAATAGATGGCTTGATGGATAGCCCAATGCACAAATACATTCATTCTATATTCTTTGTTGACATTAAATCTTGTACGTTTATCAAGTACTAAATTAACGATCAAGATTTAACATATTATTAAACAATGAAAACCCTAAACTAACATTAGGCCATATTTCTTACACATACATAATATTCCTTTGGAATATTGGACAACAAAAGGATTGAGCATGCTAGCAAGTTATTTGGGGAAGTCAATATACATGGATGAAAATACAGCTATGAGGAAACGTGATGGCTATGCTCAATTATGTGTGAGTATGGACATCTCTAAAGAAATGAAGGATAGTATCCCTATACCGAGGTTGGCAGATGGAGAATTTCTAGGTTGTAATGGGGCTATTGGGTGTGTAATGTGGGTTTGAAACAAAGAAAGGGGAAATAAAAGCTCAAAAAAATTGAGGAATGATTGTTTAAAACATGCAAATGTAGAAAACATGCATAAATTCAATGTATATTTTCTTTTTTCCTTCTTTTTCTTCTTCTTTTTCTTTGTTTTTCTTTTCTTCTTTTTTTTTTTGAATAAATAAGGAACTATAGAATTGACATACAAATATCTCAAATGATTACAAGCTCCCATTTTC
>JANZLH020000131.1:883523-897884 GCA_026770325.2 Erythroxylum fimbriatum | reverse complement strand
TGCAAGTAAAATTAATAAATTAAATTCCAAATTGTCAAACCAACACTCAAACTTAACTAAATTTTAATACTTAAATTTGAATTCAAACCAAATTTAATAGTATATACATGCTAATATATGAAAGAAATTAAATATAAATATGTTAGTCTTTATAAAAATTATTTAAATTTTAGGAAATTGTTACATTATTAAGATAAAAGATTTAAGGTTTAAAAAGTTCAAGACCGCATAAAATTGATTAAAGGTTGAATAAAATTAAAAATTAAAAATTTTGATTAAAAGAGATTGACTATATATATATATATATTTAAAGTTTAATAAAAATTGTCAAATAAAAATTAATTAGTTTATTTTAATTTATAAAAATTAATTAATTAATTAGCTTAATCACAAAAATTATTAAAATAAATCGAATTAAAAAATTAAAACTCAGACCAAAAAAAAAAGCCCACTCACAATTTTTATAATTAAACTGAAATATGCGTTTGGTTTTTTAGTCTTCTGAGTACTCCATTATGTTATGAATTACGAGAGATCTCTTGGTTTCAACCCAAGAACCTGAAGAAGCGAAGAACTTGCAGGAACATCGTAGTTAGCAAAACGAAGCTCCATCAAGAAGACTCGGAATTCAAACTTCTGTACTGTGAAAATGCCAGCTTCTGGACTGATCATGTAAACTTGGGTACACGCTTCAGAGCTTACTCTATCTTCGTCGTCATCATGATCATCAAGATTCCATTCTTTGTTTCTGGCTCAGTGCACCAAAGTTGAATCTTTGTCTCTACTTTGAAATTAAAAAAAAAATTCCTAAAAAGAGTTGAGACTTTTCATTTATTTTAGAAGTCAATTGCAAGAGATGATTGTATAATAGGAAAAAATACAAAAAGTCAAACATGTGAAACTGGTGACTGGTAACTGGAAACTGGAAACTGCATCAGAAGCCTGCAAGCTGACACCATCTGCTTGGATTTAGTTGGGTAAACACCATCTGGTAAATTTCTGTTCCCTTCCGTAATCCTGACAAGGAAACATGATTTGGAGGCATTAGATGCAGGCTGTCCTGAAATTGACCTGACTTAATTAGTTCAATTTAACTTCAAATCAATAGATCATATGTTCAGTTAATTTGAATTTTAAGTCGCACTTGAAAAGTTAGATCGCAATTCGGTTTGATAACTCAAATGACTTGGAACAACATATTTTATTTTCATCTTTTGCTTAATAAACACATTCCCACACCATCCAAAAGGACTTGGCATGTAATATTGTGTTTGGCAGTGGGTTTTGCAACACCATATCTTCGTATGGACTTCATGTAGGCATTGGTTAAATTGCTATGTATGCAATAGTACGTCTATGTTCTAATGTTGTTCTTATTGTTATTGTTGGTTCTCCTTGAAACCATTCAACAAAACAATGCTTGAAAATACAGTTACAAGTTTGCCACTAAGATATGCTATACATGTTCCTCCATTCCTGAAAACAACTCCTGAAGTCAACCTCTGTAATATGTGTACGACTAGATCGAAAGTCCATAGCCGAATACTTATTGACTTTGGATCTTTTAATATTGCTAATTATATGCACCAGACGGCCTGTTCTGGTCCTTATAAATAATCTTCAAACCTGCGCAAACAACAAAACCACCATTTTCCCTCTTCTCCAAAGCTTCTGTGATCCCATAAATCCTCATCATGACAGGAAAAAATTGTCAACTACTTCTTCTTCTTTCCCTGATACTGCTCGCTCTAGTTCATGGTTCAGTTTGTCGTCAGTTAAGCCCTGAAACTATCAACGAAGAAGCAGTTCCAGGGGCGATAACGAACTACTCTTCCACGTTCCAACGAAGCCTATCTGCCATTCTTAGAGCTTTAGAGTCAAGTAACAGGAAGATCACGTCCATGCACACTGTCTCTCGACGACAAGTCCCTTGTGGTCCGAACCCACTTCACAACTGATTGGACTAATACAACTTCGAGTAGAAATGTTCTTTGATTTTGTAAAATAAGCTGCAAGTTGAGTTTTATTTATTTATTATCTGTTGGGAAATCTAAGATATGTTAAAGGATTTATGTTCCTACTCTTCGGTTGTGTGATTGATTTATTAATTGCAGAAGATGAATGTATTGATCTTCTGTACTATTATCAGCTTAAAATAAAGCCACAGCCACAGCAGAAAAATTCTATTCAGATTGAGTTTACAGTTTCTGAGTCCGTCATTCCAAGGAGTTGGAGGTTGTAGCTGAAATGAGTTATAATTATCAGCAACTTGAACTGAGAAACAAGGTCTTAAGTTAGCTATAGTTTAGTAACTTTGACCTTGAGGCCAATATGCTTAACAAATACATTTCTTGCTTGCAAAGTTACAAATTCCTGTACTGTACTTCTCTCTGCATAATCTACTTTCAGCATATGGTTTTAAATTGTGATTCAAAGTTTCTTTTTTTAATTGGTGAAACCTGCATTATCCCAGTGTATATAATATCCTGCAAATTTTGATATTATTCATTTCATCAGTGCATGCATTACACCATTTGTTATAATCACTGGCAACATTAGAATTGTTATTATTTATTTTCCTGAAGCTTCAGGCCATTTTTGAAAAGTAAATGGCAGCTTGTATTCAATTAATCCCACGAATTCAAAATCACACCTAACCCTGTTTTGAAATTAAAGAAGAGGGGATGAAACCAATTCGTACACATAATTTATGTACTCTCGAACTACAATACTACATGTGTTGTAGTTCCAGTGCTTTCGTTGACATCATGATCAAAAGTCAAAGTACCAACAGGTTTTATGTACGTATACTGTTTCATGTGTTAAGTCAGAAGTTTAAATATGATGATAACTTGCACGAATAGAGGAATGGTGTTAAGCCAATAAAGAAGCAGTGTAGTTAATAGGTTGTTGGTAGATCTTCGGTATAAATAAGAGAATATTTTTTTGTATTGTGACAGTCAGAGTGTTTTGCATTTTGCAAATAATTCAGCATTTCATTCAAAGATAAAGCACATTCGAGTTTAGTATCACTTCGTTCGTGAGAAAGTGAAAGAAGGAATGTTGGACATGCAGAAAATTCATACAATAGATAACCTGGTAGATTTTATGACAAAAGCAATCAATGTTGACAAGTTTATGTGGTATCGATTCTCATGCGACCTGACAGAGACGTAAGCAACATGAAGCGGCAAGGGAGAAAAATTTTTGTGAAGATATGATTGATTCTCAATCTAATCTTCAAGTGAGAGAATTGTCAAACTTAATTAGCGTCTTTGGCACCGAATTTTCAATATCTAACATGCCTAATAAAACAAATAATGGTTGGCCAATTTGGCAGCCATACCTTCAATCTTCTGCCTATAAATAGGCAGGAGATATACAAAATGAAAGCATCCATACGAGAACAACAAAAATAAAAAGAGAGAGAAGTGGAGTTAGAAAAAAGAGGAAAAAATTATGTATTTTTTATGGGTCTAGTTTTTTCTTCTTGTAATTCTCCAATTTTTCAGTAGTAAAATTTTTCTATCATTGCCCGTGGTTTTTACCCTGATTTAGGAGTTTCTACGTAAAATCTATGTGTCTATTTTATCTTCATTATTTTTAGCTTCGTTTTAGCTGCAACCTTACTCTGTCAAATTTGTAATTGTTCTTAACATTCAGATCATGGTATCAGGCAAGCTCTTCAGCTGATACGATTTCAGGAAAATCCTATCATCCAAAAGATGCCTATGAAGTGACAATTGACAACTTTCATTTGACTCAAAGTTTATAAACTGATATAATCTCTAGGTTAATGAAATTTCATAACAAGATTCACAAGCTTAGCACCTAGGCAGAAAATTAGACTTACCTGCTTATTTGCTATTGTCAAAAGAGGGGCAGCTTGCAAATTCTCGTGTCTTAGAACTTTTTTTGTTAGACAATGTTTGTTGTGAAACTTAGATTAATCTTCACTAATAACAACAAATTCACCTTGAGCACTATTGCTTAGGTGAATAGAGTGTAAACGATTGTATTAAAAAATCACACAAGGTAAATTCTCAGGAAAGACTAGAGGGGTCACAAATAGTCCCACTTAAAACCAAATCTCCTCGACAAAATTTTCTTAGACATGTAATTTAATAGCACAATAATTTACTACAACTATACCTGAAAATAGCTGTTAAATAGACAAATAAAGAATACCATAATTTAACGAGGTTCAGTCAATTATGCTTACTTCCTCAGATACTACTAAATTGATATTTTACTATTTTCATAAAATAATACAGGTGAAATACTACAAAAGAGATAAGGAAAGACGATTTTTGGGATGTTAGATAAAGATGGAAAAGCCTTCCTTTTATAGCTTAAGGAGGCTCTCCCTTCTTCACAATTTTCCAAAGTAGGACATCAAAATATGTCATAAGTCAACAATTCTCTACCTCGACATATTTCTCAATCTTTTTCAAATCTCTCACAAAATTCATCTTTAGTAATGTCTTCAAATGTGCTTCAGAGTGTCCATCTTCAAATTTTAGCAATATTGATCAAGTTCAAACAATGCTGGAACTTGACTTCTGTCACCACCTTTGTCAACATATCAACAGGATTCTCAATGATCTTAATCTTCTAGATTATTACTCCACCTTCATCTAGAACCTCTCATACAAAGTGATAACGGCCATCGATGTACTTCGTCCCTGTATGATAAACTTGGTTCTTTGCTAAATGAATAGCACTTTGAATATCATAATGTACTTTGACAGGCTTCTGTCCGATTCCCAATTCATCAAGGAATCCTTAAAGCCAAATTGCTTCCTTCATAGCCTTTATAGCTGCCATATACTTTGCTTCCGTAGTCGACAAAGCAACTGTTAACTGTAAAGTAGACCTCCAACTGACTGGTGCCTTTGCAAGAGTAAACACATAGCTAGTAGTTGATCGACGTTTATCTTAATCACTGGCATAGTTGGAATCACAATATCCAACTACACATTGACCCTCTTGCTTATCCTGTTGAAATACCAAACCAGCATCTACAATGTTCAGAATGGATCGTAGAATCCATTTCACAGCTTGCTAATGTCCTTGCCTAGATCATGCATATACCTGCTCACAATCCCAACTACCTGTGAAATGTCAGACCTTGTATACACCATAGCATACATCAAGCTAATAACCGCATTCGCATACGGTACTTTAGTCATATACTCTCGTTCTGCATCTTTCTTTGGAGATAGGGATGTACTGAGCTTTATATGAGAAGTGAGTGGAGTACTAACAGGTTTTGACTTTTCGCTCATCCCAAAACGTTGCATTACCTTTTTCAAATATTGCTTTTGAGTCAAACACAATCTCCCCAACTTTCTGCTTCTACTTATCTCCATGCCGAAAATTTTCTTGGCTTCACCAACATCCTTCATTTTAAACTCCTGATTCAATTGAATCTTCAATATCTCAATTTCTCTTTAATTCTTTGAAGCTATCAGCATACCATCAATATATAGGAGAAGATAGATGTAGGATCCATCTTGTAGCTTGCGAAAATACACACAGTGATCGTATTTGCTTCTTGTGTACTTTTACCCCATTAGTAACTTGTCAAATCGCTTGTATTATTGTCTCGGAGATTGCTTCAATCTGTACAACGATTTTTTAAGCTTGCATACCATATTCTCTGCTCCAGCAACTTTAAAACTTTCGAGTTGAGATATATAGATTTTCTCCTCTAAGTTTGCAAGTAAAAACACAATTTTTACATCCAATTGAACTAATTCCATATTAAACTGTACTATCAAAGCCAACAAAATTCGACCGGAGGAATATTTGGATCTTTTAATATTGCTAATTATATGCACCAGACGGCCTGTTCTGGTCCTTACAATTAATCTTCAAACCTGCGCAAACAACAAAACCACCATTTTCCCTCTTCTCCAAATCTTCTGTGATCCCATAAATCCTCATCATGACAGGAAAAATTTGTCAACTACTTCTTCTTCTTTCCCTGATACTGCTCGCTCTAGTTCATGGTTCAGTTTGTCGTCAGTTAAGCCCTGAAACTATCAACGAAGAAGCAGTTCCAGGGGCGATAACGAACTACTCTTCCACGTTCCAACGAAGCCTATCTGCCATTCTTAGAGCTTTAGAGTCAAGTAACAGGAAGATCACGTCCATGCACACTGTCTCTCGACGACAAGTCCCTTGTGGTCCGAACCCACTTCACAACTGATTGGACTAATACAACTTCGAGTAGAAATGTTCTTTGATTTTGTAAAATAAGCTGCAAGTTGAGTTTTATTTATTTATTATCTGTTGGGAAATCTAAGATATGTTAAAGGATTTATGTTCCTACTCTTCGGTTGTGTGATTGATTTATTAATTGCAGAAGATGAATGTATTGATCTTCTGTACTATTATCAGCTTAAAATAAAGCCACAGCCACAGCAGAAAAATTCTATTCAGATTGAGTTTACAGTTTCTGAGTCCGTCATTCCAAGGAGTTGGAGGTTGTAGCTGAAATGAGTTATAATTATCAGCAACTTGAACTGAGAAACAAGGTCTTAAGTTAGCTATAGTTTAGTAACTTTGACCTTGAGGCCAATATGCTTAACAAATACATTTCTTGCTTGCAAAGTTACAAATTCCTGTACTGTACTTCTCTCTGCATAATCTACTTTCAGCATATGGTTTTAAATTGTGATTCAAAGTTTCTTTTTTTAATTGGTGAAACCTGCATTATCCCAGTGTATATAATATCCTGCAAATTTTGATATTATTCATTTCATCAGTGCATGCATTACACCATTTGTTATAATCACTGGCAACATTAGAATTGTTATTATTTATTTTCCTGAAGCTTCAGGCCATTTTTGAAAAGTAAATGGCAGCTTGTATTCAATTAATCCCACGAATTCAAAATCACACCTAACCCTGTTTTGAAATTAAAGAAGAGGGGATGAAACCAATTCGTACACATAATTTATGTACTCTCGAACTACAATACTACATGTGTTGTAGTTCCAGTGGTTTCGTTGACATCATGATTAAAAGTCAAAGTACCAACAGGTTTTATGCACGTAACTGTTTCACGTGTTAAAGTCAGAAGTTTAAATATGATGATAACTTGCAAGACATGACGATCACCCTTTGGCTCTTTTCCAGCGCTTAAGAAGTTGATCTTTTGACTTCTCCTTTTGTTTTCCTGGTGTTACTTAAAAAAACTGAGCCGATGATATGATGTGTCCATCTTGAGGTGGATGATGATGCAAGATGTTTAGATACCTTGTAGGGAAGCTATGATATGTGGAAGCGCAATTTGTGTGATTATTCCAATGGAAATATGTTAACATTTGCGTGTGAATCGAATCACTCATCTGATTTTAAGAGTTAATCGAACCAGTCATTTTATTTTAATTATTGATTCATCAAATAATTTACTTAAGCGTTATCCCAAAAAAAAAAAAAAGAGTATTGTTACTAGTACTTGTCTCTTCCATTATATTTAACTCCTTGTTATACTTGATTCTAAACATCACCAAACAAACGTGTTCCTTGATGAGATATGGAGCCTGTTAATATATAGAGGGCAATTATGTCTTTTGTATTCTCCTGAGCATATGAATACGTTCTATTCTCCTAGTATACCTATGTCCACAACATTCATGGTGAAATAAAACTCTAGCTATCCGTGGGTGTAGCCAAAAAATATTTGTGAATCACGTAAATCTATGTGTGTTTGTTATTTCTACACTTGTCTTTGATTATTGTGATTGATCGTTTATAACATTCCTAAAAAGAATAATCCAAGAAACAGGAGAGAAGATAAAGAAAACGAATGATTCTTAATGACAACACCTTCTGAATCTTGACAATACATTGAAAAGATTTTGTTTCTTCGAAAGTAAAATGCTTTGAGAATTAAAAACTTTGGTCAAAGAATAAATTGCTGATGACTAATTCATACTTCTAAAATCATATTTAATTGATACAGCTTTGTTAAGTTTAATAAACTGAAATATTTGGATCAAGTCTGCAGATATCCTTAAGGAACGAGGGGTGCTGCTGCTCCTATGTTTCCAAAAGTGATCCCCAGGAAGCATTTGGCACGGAGTACTGCTGAATTAGCATAGCCATTTGGATCTGGAAATGGTGTTTCCGGCAGCGGTCGTGAGTAACGAGTAAATTATCACATCAGCATTTCTCCCACCAGAAGTGAACCTTTATGAAGCAGAAATAGTCAATATGTAAATATAATCAATTTGTAAACCATCAGATCATGTATATTCTCTAACAAATTGGCAAATCATGAGACTTAATGAACCGATGATCTATAAGCCAGTAGTGTTATCAGAAGGTGTGAAAGAACGAATTAATTGTTGAGTTTGGCTCATTTGTTGTCCCATATTGGTTGGGGACAACAATTGAGGCAAAGCTCTTGCCTATATAAAGAGGTTGTTACCTCCTTAGTTAATGCACCAAATCAAAGTCAAAGATTTGTATGATAAATTTGACTCTAGTTAAATTCCTCTTTTGAAGTAAGAGTTGGAGAGTTTTCTTTGGTATTTCTTTGTGGGTGTATTGATGTATTAGGAGATTGGGTGAGAGGAAAAATTGTGTGATTGTAAGAATTTTTCACATAGTGGATTTTTTTCTTGTTACCCGTGGTTTTTTTCTCCGGTTTAGGAGTTTCTACGTAAATTCTCTTGTGTTATTATTTTCTGATTTTTTCTATTAAATATCCTTGGGTGTGAGTTTGGAAGTTCTAAATTCCCAACAATTGGTATCAGAGCTAAGGTGTGTTTTTCTTGAAAATTCTAAGTATGCTTTGTGGTCGCAATTTTAACTGATCTTCCACGTCAGAAAAGATTTTCTTGAGAAAGGTTCATTTGGTGCGGTGGAATTTTGGTGTGATAGTGTGGTAGTACATGTCTAGGAAAGTTTTGGGTAAGGAAAGACTTGATATTTAAGTGTATCTGTTGTGACCCACTTTTCTTTCCTGGAAACTTTCCTGGTGTACTATTCATTTCTGCGGTAAAATTCATCAAGGTAGAAGAGCACGAAAAAAATGTCAAAAAATAGGGCTTCGAATCTTCTTAAATTTGAGGTGGAGAAATTCGACGGGAGAATCAATTTTGACTTGTGGTAAGTGCAAGTTAGGGACATTTTGATTCAGTTGGGATTACCCAAGGCATTGAAAGGCAGACAAATCCCTGATATCAATACAGGCAAATCTAGTATGAGCGATGAAGATTGGGAGGATCTGAATTTGAGAGCAGCAAGTGGGATACGATTGTGTTTGGCTAAGAATGTCCTTGCGAATGTGTATGGAATATCTACAGCAAAGAAGCTCTGGGAAAAGCTCAAGGAGTTGTATCAAACAAAGGGCATTTTAAATCAGGTGTACCTAAAGGAGCAGTTTCATACACTGCAGATTAGGGAAGGTACTATAATTTCAAATAATTTAAGTATTCTCAATGGGATTGTCTCTGAACTGGAGGCAATTGGAGTTCGTATAGATGATGAAGATCAAGCTTTGAGACTCATCTGGTCTCTTCCACCTTCATATGAACACATGAAACCGATTTTGATTCATGGAAAGGAGAAGATAATTTTTTCTGAAGTTACCGGAAAACTCTTTTCAGAAGAGAGAAGACTGAGTAGTGGAAGAAATGTTCCTCCTGAAAACTTAGCTTTGGTGGTAGCTGGATATCGGAAGAAGAACTCCATGAAGAAAAATGCAGTATGTTGGACGTGTGGACAATCTGGGCACGTAAAGAAAAATTATCCGAGAGATGGAGCGGGTTCGGCAAAAGGCTCTGGGTCAGTTAATGGAGAGACTAACAATGTCGCTAACATTGTCTCCATGGATGATGGTCTTGCTCTCTAAAAAGGGGGGCATGTACATCCTCATGGTATGCCGCTAATCCCAAAGTTTCCATGATAAAGGATGTGTTACTGTTAGCAGGTCCACAAGTTTGCACACGGGCATTGGTTTGGCATCAATGTAAGGTGTGTGGTGGAATTTATGTCGATGGCTGATGAACTTCCAGGAAAGCCAAACATAGGAGTTGCAACATAACTTTTTCAACAAGGTTATTTTTCGACATGTGTTGAAGTAAAAGACTTGGAATTGGTTTATTCTGAGTGGGTATGCTTTTATGGTGGAGCATAATGCTATGAAGCATAATAATTCTCTACATTGAGAGTTATGTTATTTTCAGGAGATCTTCATTGAGGTAGAGTGTAGTTGTGAGATCAACCAAAGTCGCCAAGGTGGAGATTGTTGAGTTTGGCTCCTTTGTTGTCCCATATTGGTTGGGGACAACAATTGAGGCAAAGCTCTTGCCTATATAAGAAGGTTGCTACCTCCTTAGTTAATGCACCAAAACAAAGTCAAATATTTGTATGACAAATTTGACTATAGTTAAATTCCTCTTTGAGGTGAGAGTTGGAGAGTTTGTCTTGGGTATTTCTTTATGAGTGTATTGGTGTATTAGGGGATTGGGTGAGAGGAAAAAATGTGTGATTGTAAGAATTTTTCACATAGTGGATTTTCTTCTTGTTGTCCGTGGTTTTTCTCCGGTTTAGGAGTTTCCACGTAAATTCTCATGTGTTATTATTTTATGATATTTTTGTCTATTAAATATCCTTGGATGTGGGTTTAGGAGCTCTAAATTCCTAAAAAAAATACGTGGAAAACCAAAAAATTGGAAAGGCTCTCGTGAAGGAAATTTTAAGAAAAACCCCACTGCATATGAGGCTAGTTCGGTCCCCTTCAACAAGGAGCTGATTGATCAACTCCTAAAATTGTTGAAGTCTAGTTTGGGTTCATCTAGTGCTCCTAATGCTTTTGTGGCACAAGCAGGTCGTTTCATTCATTTAATCATTCCACTCCTTGGATCATAAATTCGGGAGCTTATGATCATATAATTAGCTTATCTAATTTGTTTCATTCTTATTACCCTTGTTCTGGCCATGAAAAAAATTTGTATAGCAAATGGATCCTATTCACCAATAGCTAGAAAAGGCGCGTTTAATCTTTCACTAAATGTTTCCTTACGAAATGTCTTTTATGTTCCTAAATTGACCTATAATTTGCTATCAGTCAGCAAATTATCCAGAGATTCTAATTGTCCTGTCACTTTCTTTGATTCCTATTGTATCTTTCAGGAATTGAATTCGGGGAAGACGATTGGCAGTGTTAATCTAATCAATGGCCTCTATTTCTTTGAAGATCAAAACTCCAAGAATAAAGAAACACGTGATTTAAGTAGTATGAGTTCTTCCTTTGTTAGAGATGAGATTATGCTGTGGCATTACAGACTTGGCCATCCTAGTTTTCCTTATCTTAAAAAACTATTTCTTACTTTATTTAAGGGTTTGGATTGTTCTAAGTTTTATTGTGAAATTTTCATTTTATCTAAGAGTCATAGAACTTTTTATCCTCCTAAAGGGTATCAATCCTTAAGGCCTTTTTACTTAATTCATAGCGATATCGAGGATTAATTTGCTTTCGAATAAAAAATGGTTTGTGACTTTTATTGACGATCATACTCGTTTATGCTAGGTTTATCTAATGTTAGAAAAATTAGAGGTTGAAAATTTATTTAAAATGTTTTACTGTATGGTTGAAAATCTTTTTGGAACAAAAATTGGAACTCTCCACTCTAACAACGGAACAGAATATTTCAAAGGTGTTCTTTATAATTTTTTCACTAAAAAAGGAATTCACCATCAAAATTCCTATGTTGATGCACCACAACAAAATGTCATTGTTGAATGAAAAAATAAGCATCTTCTGGAAGTTGCTCGTGCAATCCTGTTTTCTATAAATGTCCCCAAGTACTTATGGGGAGAAGCGGTTTTAACTGCATCATATTTTGTTAATAGGATGCTTACATGTGTTTTAAACTATATAACACCTCTTGATTGCCTTAAAAAAATTTCCTGAGACATTTATTCCATCCAACCTTCCTCTTAAAATATTTGGCTGTACAGCGTATGTCCACGTTGATAAAGGGAGATCAAAACTTTATCCTATAGTAGAAAATTGTGTTTTTATTGGCTATGCCCCAAAAAAAGGGTATAAGTGTTTTAACCCTCAAACGAAAAGTGTTCTTGTTTCTATACATGTTACATTCCTTGAGAATCAACCTTTCTTTTAAAAAATTTCACTTCAGGGGGAGAATGAAAAAGACAAAGGAAATTTTTTGGGATACTTTTACTTTACCCAACTATGTTGATGCTATTGATTTTATAACTAATGGAACTGTTACTGATTCCACAAGTGGTGATGAACTCTTAAATAAATTAGGAAGTATCAATGATAAGGAAAATCTTGATTCAGAGTCTACGTTGCCAAACATACCTGACTCTTCTGCAGGGGGAGAAATACTACCAAAAGTTCACACTGAACGTGAAGAGCTTCTCACTTATTCAAGGAGGAAAGGTCATCAAAGAAATAAGACGGCCATGACTCCTTTAGAGCAAGCTAAATCGCCTATTTCAATGACAGAACCTGAGATTGCCCCAGATATTTATTTTAGCCTTCCTATCAATTCACCGTGTCCCCTTGATGATTCCAATATTGATTCCATTCCTCATTCTGTACCTAATAATGAACCCAGTGACTTGGATATTCCTATAGCTATAAGAAAACCAAAGCATCCATACCCTTCTCATCCCATTTCCTGTTACCTAACCTATAGAAACCTATCAAAGACACATAATGCCTTTATATCTAAAATATCTAACTTGTTTGTTTCGAGAAACATAAAAGAAGCACTAGGTGAACCTAATTGGAAGTCAGTAGTCATGGAGGAAATAAATACTCTAAAGAGAAGTGGGACCTGGGGAGTTGTTGACTTGCTTAGGGGTTAGAAGATACTCAGCTGTAAATGGGTGTTCACAGTAAAATGTAAGGCAGATGGGAGTGTTGAAAGATACAAGGCGAGCTTAATAGCTAAAGGTTTCACCCAAACATAAAAAAATTGATTATCGGGAAACCTTCACTATTTTTGCAAAAATAAACTCCATACGAGTACTATTATCGTTAGCTGCTAATTAGACTGGCCATTACACCAAGTAGACGTTAAGAATGTGTTTCTAAATGGAGATCTATAGGAAGAAGTGTTCATGGCTTTACCTCCTGGATTTGAGGAGATAATGGATGCAAACTCAAGAAATTCCAGTATGGTCTTAAACAATCTCCGAAAGCTTGGTTTGAACGCTTTGGAAAGGTTATTAAAAGTATGGTTATCATCAAAGCCTGGCTGATCACAAAATGTTTCTTAAGCGAACGGGGAGAGGTAAGATCTCAATCTTAATCGTCTATGTAGATGATATAATCTTGACAGGTGATGATCTTGAAGAAATAGCATATTTGAAGAAGAAGTTGGCACAGGACTTTGAAATCAAAGATTCGGGATTGTTAAAGTATTTTCTAGCTATGGAATTTGCCAGGTCAAAGAGGGGTATCTTTGTGAATCAGAAGAAGTACATTATTGATCTCTTCAGTGAGACAGGATTACTAGGTTGTAATTTATCTGTCACACACTCGTCTTGATATCGCCACTTTACAATGAGCATGATAAGCTAGTACATGCACTCACTGGGTGAGAATATTTTGATGCAGCCTATAGAATATTGAGGTACCTTAAAGGAACTCCTGGCCTTATGTTTTGAAAGAATAACAACCTACAGATAGAAGTCTACACAGATGCAGACTGGGCGGGTTGTACTACTGACAGAAAGTCTACTTCTAGCTATTGCACTTTTGTTAGAGGTAATCTTGTTACATGGAGAAACAATAAGCAAAGTGTTGTGGCTCAGAGTAGTGCTGAGGCCGAATTTAGGTCTTTTGCTTACAGATAAGTGAGGCAATATGATTGAAGAGAATGTTTGAAGATTCCAATATCATGTCCTATAAGAGTTTACTGTGACAACGAGGCAGCAATCTCAATTGCTCACAACCCAGTGTTACACTACAGGACGAAACACATTGAGGTAGGCAAACATTTCGTTAAAGAAAAGGTTGATAATGGGTTAATCTGCCTTTCCTATGTTCCAACCACGAACCAATTAGTTGACATTCTCAACAAAGGATTTCACAAGGGTCAATTTGAACTTTTAGTTAGAAAGCTAGCTATAGAAGACATTTTCAAGCCAGCTTGAGGGGGAATGTTATGAGATTTTCTTCTTTTTATTAGGTTGTAAATTATATTGTTTCCTTGTAAATTATGCCCAAATAGGCATCTAAACAGCAGTTAATTAGGTTATAAAATAGTTTCTTAATTACCCTAAAGGGTGTGGCTCGATGGTTGAGAGCGAGGCTTGATTTCGGTTAGGTCTCAGGTTCGATTCCCTGCTAGCCCCTCT
>JANZLH020000131.1:852234-869321 GCA_026770325.2 Erythroxylum fimbriatum | reverse complement strand
ATACATGCATATATAAAAGAATACCTCATAATATATTATGAATAAGTCATAATGTTAGTACAAAAGTCACAAATGTCAATTGGCCTAGGGCACACTACTAACAAAGCCTTAGCTAAGTACATTAGTACTTTGAAAGTTCACTACTCCCTTGTAAGATAAATGACATGCAAAAATTATGTATATATTTTCCTAAATATTTTGCTTCATTTTAATGATAAAATACTTTGGTTTACTTAGATTTTGATATCTTTTTAGGTAAGTGTCTAAATTAGTATGAGAAAAATATTTCACAATTCTTAGAGGAACAACAATTGAAAACTAGAATTGTTGTTCTCTATGAGCAATATGCACCCACATACTCCCACTGAATAGGAAAACCATACTCCCACTAACCTTCATGTAGACATGATTAATTCACAATCATCTTCAAAACAAACTCTTTGAATTTGTCATGAAAGTGAATCTTTCAATATCTCGTAGCCTTTCAGCTATACACCAAATGTATCAATAAAGGCGCTAGTTCCAATTGGTTGCACTATCATAAGATTTTAACATTTCAAATTTCATCTTACTCCCACTACTTATCTTGAGAACTATTTTGTTATAAGTATACATTGAAACAAGCAATTTGTTCAACAGGTTTGTAAGATTATATCCAACCCTTTGGATATCTCATAACCTTTTATTATCCAATGTAGTTCTGAACTTAATGGATAATATATGCTTCAACTAAGCATTACATCCTTAAATCATTAACTTTAACTCTTCAAAGACTTAGCGTTTTATATCTAATATGGAATCTTACTAATTGATTCAATTGAAACTATTGAAGGTACTTGATTGTACTAAGCATAACTATAGAAAAATAATATTGCATCATACAATATCTCATATTATATTTTTTTTCTTTTTACATAAATCCATGCTCTTATGAAATTTTACTGTAAAGGTATTCACTAGAGAATCTCATTCCCTATAGATAACTAAAATTAAAACTCACCACAATGATCTCATCGAAGTGCTTCAGCATTATCAATGCTTAATTTCTTCTTAGATTTAAATATTTAAACTTTTCTAAATTTTAAATATTTATTTCATTTAATACATATGACAATATCACATAAAGTTGTTAGTATTATTGTAACATCTCGTTACCCATGTTAAGGCTAAAATTGTATATTATGATAAATTACTGAGAAAGTAGGAAATGTATATCATGCTTAAGCTACTTACACATTTTTGCACTTTCATATGAATGTACATGCATTCTTTGACATTTCTGGGTATAATTGAGTTAGTAAATGTGATTAAAATGTGTTTTGGAAATTTTGGTATTGTTTAGGATATTTTGGAAATTTTGGTGAATTTTGTGAAAAATCATGATTTATGGACCAATGAAAGAATGACACATGGCAATAATAGGCAAATAACAAATGGTTAATTAGTTATGACAAATGGCTTGAAAGAGTGAGGACACGTGAATGACAAGCAAAGTATACATGAATATGATGTTTGAGATAGGAATAATGAACTGTAAGTGTTCTTCTCTGTGAAGAAACACTTAGCATTCGAATAACAATTGTGAGACTCTTGGTTTTTTTGATTTATTCTCCTTGCTGGAATTCATAGCCGAATCAAGTAAGTTATGTTGAAGTTTGGTTTTGGTTGCTGTAAATGATGTTTTAGTGGTATTTGATACTGCATGCACTAGTTTGTGATACTCTATTTTGTTTTGGAGAAAACTTGAATGTTGGATTCACTGTTGACATGCGTGAATTTGAAGAGTGGTTTAAATGTGGTGGAAATTTTGTGGAACCATGATTTTGATGATGGCTAAAGTTGAGATGAATATATGCATGGGAAGCTAAAGCAGTAGAGTTTCGGTGAATGCATGTGCTAAATGGCTTATATGAGGAGTTGAATTTGTGAATGTGGGAAAAAAATTACAGTAGTGAGAGGAAGAACATATAGAGTTTCAGATTTTTTGGTGTTTGAATGGTAAACTTGAATCTGATTTGTTTAGAGATTGTTTTGTTGTATTGAAATGCATAATAGATGTTGTAGGAATGTGAGATCTGTGAAGAAGAGTCGAGTCTTCTGTGAAAGTTCGCCATGGGCAACTATTTTTAGTTTGCCGCAGAAAACTTTTTGTAAATTTCCCGAGAAAATTCGTTTCTGGAAAAGTTCGTCGCGGCCAACTTTGTTGGCTTGCCGTGGTGAAGTCTTGTCTTGTAAAGCTCAAACATACTTTAGTATTTTGATCATAACTTTCTCTGTAGTTATCCAAATGAGATTATTTTTAATTTTGAGTAAATTAGAGATATAGAGCTACAAATTTTCTGAAGAAATTGAATTTTAATTCTGTCTTTAGGTATTTTAAAATCTGGCTTGAAATTGAGTCTTAACTGAAGCTGTAGTTCTACCCGAGACAAAAATCATGTCTTGTTGTTATTGAATAAACTATATTGACAGAAGCTAAATTAGACAAAGGTGTCTTCACAAAGGTTGTAGTTCATTCTCTTATCTTTCAATTGTTACTAATTTTGTAATTTTTTGATATCTGAGCTGAAAGATATGAGTTGTACAATTAGAGGGTATGATCAAATACTAGCCAAAAGTTCAAATATACACAGTTCGTGATATTGTGAGCATAACTCATAAAATACGGAATCAAATTGGATGCTCTTAGAGTCATTAGAAACTTAAGACATTGGAGAACAACTTTCCAGAAGGAAGTGTTGCCTAATTTTGTCATTTACCCTATCAGATTAAGTATGCAAAGTTGACCCGAAATCATGTGGGTAGAAAATCTGAAGTGGCCAATTAAGTTATAAAATTGATTTCACATTGTTTTATTTTGGTCCAAATTATAATTACCAAGTGATATTAACGAAGGCTTTGATATCTGATCGATTTGATGATGAAATTACAATAACATACCCAGAATTGTCATTGAACATGCATTGTGCATATTTTATATAAGTAGATGTGCATCAAGGAATACTTATACATTTGTGCAAAAGTGTGATATTTGTAAATGTGTTTTGTGTGTTATAAAGGAGCGCATTGGACGCCAGTCAAACATTGACGGTCCATCCTGGCAATAGCATATTGGAGCATACTGAGAGTCAACCTAAATGAATTTCCTAGGATTTATTTGATTTGATTTGTTAAGCTTCCAATTATTGAATTGTTGTGTTTTGTTTCTGAATTCCGGACTCAAAGTTTGAGGAGTAAATATTTGGGACTGTATTGGAAGTATTTTGATTTGTTTGATAATTTTGTATGAAATGTGGATTCTCAACAAAAGTTGAATGCCGGACTTAGGTCCGAGGATTATTAAATTCTGATTGTGTATTATGTTATGTGAATTGTCAACGAAAGTTGAATGCCGGACTTAGGTCCAATGATTATAAAATTCTGACTGTGCTTTATAAATGATTGTGATATATGGTAAATTCTGAATTGTTGCATTTCATAAAATGCATGCTCAGATAAAAGCATTGTGACCAGAGTAGCCAGTATCAAGCACTTACACGTAGAGCTTTGCTCCGTGGTATATGATTCTACACGTAGAGTTATGCTCTGTGATATATGTTTCTGATTGAGCCCAATGGGCCAGTATTTGTATATGTGATATATGATAGGCACTCGGTCACAATAATAATAACGAATGTGGACTCTCATATGCATCTGTGTCTGTATATATAGGTTCTAATTTGCAATAATTAAATGTTGTGTCGTGACAGTGTGAGTATTTGGAATATACATATTCTACATGAATAATTGCGAAATATGTGATTTGTGTATGTGAATCCGGTGAAATCATCAATGATGGTTCATTTATTGAGTTCGCAAAACTCATAAAAAATTGCAACGTTGCTTTTCAGATTCACAGGAATTATCCAATTAGACCAATTGGAGTACAGCCACTGCAAATGAGCATGAGTTAGGGGTCGGGATCAGTTTGCACCTGTATATGTATTTCATTATGTTGTACTGAAAGGTGTAATCTTAAGTGTTGTACAATGTGTATGAAAATGGTTTTTGAAATGTAAAGATATTATGAAAACAAGTATTTTGTTCTGTAATAGGCCCAAGTGACTACGGAAACTTTGATATATGTCAATAATGTTTGTATCTTTTGTGATTGAAATTGTTATAAATAAATCGGGCCGAAATTGATTATCGATTTTTCGCATATGCGTTTATTGTTTAAGAAAAATTGCAATGGAATTCTTCCGTTTACTGTTTTAGTATGCCACTCTTGTGGGATTCCTACTCAGATATCACTTAGGATGTTGGGTACGTGTCTTACGAGAGTAGGGTGCTATATTCTATTCTTTCTTGTCCATCCCTTCTTATTTCTCTTCTTCAATGACAATATCTAGACCTTGCTAGAAGAGAGCATCTAGAACCTCACTTTGTGACATGCCTAAATGAATTTTACCATCAAAAATCTCCATTGCTAATCTTACATTTATCATAGCAGTCTTTGCCAGAATGGACGAGGTAGAAGATGTCGACATAATTGCTGTGATCGTATATTTGATTTATACCATCTCTGCTTCAACTTCTAGTCAATAGCCTTCAATGCAGAATGCCAATAACCTAAAGAAAATCTTTTCTGTGTGAAAAATCAGACTAAGCTACAACTACAAAGCATACTCAGAAATCTTGGCTCTGATATCAATTGTTCTAAAATTTGGGTTGTTTTTTACCAATAAAAACTTTCACTCTACTGCATAAATGAATAATGAGTGAATGATTGTACCACTAATTACACTAGGTAAATTTTCAGGAGTCGATGCGACACATTAATCAACTTAAATACCCCTCTTTAAAATTTTTCTAGACATGTAATTAATTGTAAAATATATCACTACAATTATACCTGACAATAACTATTAACTAAACAATAAAAAAGAGAACACTCAAAATAAGACACCAGAGATTTATGAGATTTAGACGTGCCTAATCCTCGAACACCACCTAGATACTCCACTATTTTGAAAAAAAGAATTACAAATGATGGAGAAGATAAAAAAAAACAAACAAAGTCTTATAAAGGAGGAAGACTTGTTTGTTTTGGGATGATTTATAAAGGTGAAAGAACCCTCCTTTTCTAGTTTAAGGAAACTCTTACATTTTTACATTTCTCCCATGTAGGATTTTTCATAGTTGCCACAATGTCTTAGAAATATGTCACAAAGTCAACAATTCTCCACCTTGGCATATTTCCCAATCTTTAGTCTCAAAATCCTCTCACAAATGAAACTATCTTAGGTATGAATTGTTAACTTTGTGGCATATTTTTAAGACTTTGTGGCAAGTGTAGGAAATACTACATTAGAGAAATGTAAAAATGGAAGAGCCTCCTTAAGCTATAAAAGGAAGGCTCCTTCACCTTTGTAAATCATCTGAAACAAATAAGTTTTGCTCCCTTATAAGACTTTATTTGTTTTTTGTCTTCTCCCTCATTTTTTTTTCTTTTCTTCAAAATAGTAAAGTATCTAGGTAGTGTTTAAGGACTAGGCAAGTTTGAACTTTGTAAATTTATGATATTCTCATTTTGAGTGTTCTCTTTCTTATTATCTAGTTAATAACTATTGTTAGATATAACTACAGTGATATATTATGCTATTAGTTATATGTCTAAGAAAATTATAAGGATGGATACTTAAGTTGACCAATGTATTGCACCGACTCCTGAAAATTTACCTTGTATAATTAATGGTACAATCGTTTATTTCCTATTCACTTATGCAATAGGGTGGAAGTTTTTATCGATAAAAATCAACCCGAATTTCACAACAATCAAGTCCAACAATCGGAACAATTCGATCCGTAGGCAGGCCTTCCGAGTTGGAGCATACTGACTTTGACTTCTCCAGCAGACTCTACAAATTTTAATGGAAAGATATGCTACAGTTCAGCAAAATGACTGAAAAAAACAAGTCATCATCTCGTCAACTGGAATGGGGAATTGAGTGACACTTTCACCCCCTCCCGAGGTATTCGCCAGGGGGACCCTCTCTTTCCGTACCTCTTTGTCCTGTGCATGGAACAACTGGGACATGCTATTAGTTAAGCCATGTCACATGGTAGCTGGCACCCGATCAAATTAAGCAGGAATGGACCGCCCCTATCCCATTTATTTTTTGCGGACGATCTCATCCTCTTCGCAAAAGCTTCTGTCGACCAGGTGACCGTCATTCGGGATATCTTGAACTCCTTCTGTGCTTCCTCTGGTCAACGTGTGAGTATGACCAAATCGAGATGTTATTTCTCCATAAACATCCCTCCCGCCACGAGTCATTCCTTAAGTGACACTTTAGGGTTCCACAAGACAAACGATCTCGGGTGGTATCTTAGAGTCCCTCTTCTACATCAACGTGTTAGTAAACATACGTATCAGTACATACTCGATACGGTGCATCAACGTTTATCCGGTTGGTCTGCCAAAATTCTGTTGTTTGCTGGTCGTATCACTCTAACCCAATCGATTTTAGCAGCTATACCGAGTTATACTATGCAGACAGTCCGCTTACCACGTAGTCTATGCGATGATCTGAAAAAAAACGATAAGACCATTTTTGTGGGGTTTGTCTCGCACTCAACAAAAAATACACCTAATCAACTGGACGGACGTTTACAAGCCTAAGGAGTTGGGAGGTCTTGGCATTAGGTGAATTAGAGAAACTAATGATGCATTCCTTGCTAAACTCAGCTGATCCCTGGTCGCCAAACCGAAAACTTTATGGGTACAAGTGCTCTCTGATAAATATAATTTTGACGTAAACCACATCCCCCTCCTTGGATACCATAGGGGGATCAATGGTAGGCGTAGCATAAAAGCAACCTGGCACATAGATCACCAAGGCATGAAATGGATGCTCGGAGATGGCTCCAGGACATGTTTCTGGCTCAACCCTTAGCTCGCGGGCACAGGACAGCTTATTTCCCACACCTCACATCCTATTCCCGAATCCACACTTAACCTTTGCGTCCCTCGATTTGTGGACTCTACTGGCAATTAGAATCGGGCAACTTTCCAATCTTGGCTCCCACCGCCAATTTACCACCTTATCACCGGCACGTTTCTGCCTAATCAGCTCCATGGGCCAGATAAGCTGGTTTGGGGTGCTTCCGACAGTGGAATCTTCACCATCGCATCCATTTACTCCATGATAATGGGGCATGATGACGAGTCAACTCATGGGATTTGGAAGGTGATCTAGCAGTGGTCGGGCCCACAGTGTATCCGCTCATTCCTCTGGCTACTAGCGCACGATCGGTTACTCACGAACCAACAAAGAGCCCGCAAGCAACTCACTACGGACAGCACTTGTCATCACTGTTCCCTTGAAGAATCATCTCTTCACGCAATGCGAGATTTCCCCAAGGCGCACCACGTATGGACCAAATTGTCGCCACACCTCGCTGCGATTGATTTCTTCGATATGCCTCTTTGCGATTGGATCCTATCAAACCTCCAACATCACCGCTGACTTCTGGGCCATGATTGGGCGGTTCTTTTCGGAACGACTTGTTGGTTCCTCTGGACATGGTGGAACAAGTCTCTATTTGATCATCAATTCACTTGGCCTTCCTCTTCTGATTTACTCATTTTGTCTTATGTAGATCAACTCCGTATGTCTTCTGAGAGGAGAAGCCGAACTGACACCAAACTCCGCCCTCGCCAAAAGCTACTCATCAGTTGGAGCAAGCTACCACTGGGATGGATTAAATTAAACACAAACGGAGCTAGTAATTATGCCAAATTCACGGCCACAGCAGGTGGCCTTCTACGGGACAGTGAAGGTCATTGGCTTGGAGGCTTCATTCAGAACCTCGAATTGGTGCGCTCCGATGTCAGCTGAACTCTGGGGAGTTTTTACAGGCCTCTCACTCGCCTGGAGCCTGGGATTTTGCTACATAGAACTGGAAGTGGATTCACTCACGGTGCACTAACTCCTCTCCTCCTCGGCCAACCGTACACAGGTGCTCAACCCTATTGTAGCGGGCATTCACGAATTGTTTACAAGAAACTGGTTTGTTATTCATCGGCATGTATACCGAGAGAGCAACAGATGAACTGACTGGCTCGCCACCCAAGCTGAACGTTTTGCTATTGGTATAACCTATTTTGATATTGCATCTATCGGGTGCCAACGTATTCTATTTAAGGATATGTTGAGGATTTGTTTCCCTAGACTTGTTTTGTAATCTGCTCCGATAGTTTCCCTTTAATCATGGAGCTCCTTCCATTGACCATCTATTTTTTGCTAATGATAGTCTGCTTGTTTTCAAGGCGACTAGTGAGGAGTCTACTGTGGTTAAAGATGTGAAAGCAGCCTATGCTCAGGCGTCAAGTCAACAGATCAATTTCAGGAAATCTTCTCTACGTTTTTCCAATAATGTTCCCCTCTTATTCGCAATGACATTTCTGGTGCTCTTGGGAGTTGGGATAGAAGAGAAAGGAGACTTCGGTATCTACTTGGGCCTCCCCACTCTGGTGGGCTTAAACAAGCGGGAGGTTTTCAACTTCATTAAAGATCGGGTTTGGCGGAAGTTTACCACATGGAAACGGCACAGCTTATCTAGGGCGGGGAAAGAAATCCTGCTCAAGACCGTCTTGCTTACCTTACCCAATTATGTTATGAACCTTTTCTTGCTTCCCAAGACTTTGTGCATGGACCTTCAAAGTATGATGTGTCGTTTTTGGTGGGGGTACTGGTACACAACCTGGTCGCGGTATTCATTGGATGAGTTGGGAACGAATGTGTCAACCGAAAGTTTTCGATGGCCTTGGCTTTAAGCAACTCCGTGACTTTAACCTTTCCATGGTAGGGAAACAAGCTTGGAAAATCTTTAAGGACCCCACTTCGGTTGTCGTGAGAGTTTTGAAAGCAAAATACTTTTCGTCTACTACTTTTCTTGCATCGACTCTAGGCCATAACCCAAGTTTCCTATAGTGCAGTTTTTGGGCGAGTAAGGACCTTATCAGGGAGGGTGCTTGTTTTCGAGTTAGCTCTGGTTCATCAATCTCTATCTGGCAGGACTCTTGGTTGCCCTCTACGGAGACTATGAGAATCACGACGACACGCCCTGCCGATACCGATTTGCTTTTAGTATCGGACCTCATAGCCAATCATCGTTGGAAATCTGAAGTTATTTCCCAAGTGTTTGACCCTCCGGATGCTGCTGCCATCTTATCAATCCCACTAAGTCATACTGGTGGGGACGATGCTTGGTTTTGGCGATTTGATAACAGAGGTTTGTTTACAGTTCGAAGTGCCTACCGCCATTTGCGTTTTATTCCACCCCACCCGCAACTACAAGGCCAGGTAGATATATGGAGGAAAGTTTAGTCTATACATGTCCCACCTAAATGCCTTAATTTTGTTTGGCGAGCTTTAAATGCTACCATTCCTTGTGTCACTTTGCTCAAACGTCCTAACCTCCACGTGGACGGCCTATGTCCCTTTTATCACTCTAGTGAGGAAGATGAACTTCATGTTCTGGTATATTATGATTTTGCACGGGCTTGTTGGCTGTCCTCCGCAGTTGGGTTTCGTTTCAGCCACTATATGAGGTTTCGTGACTGGTTTGCGAGCATGCTGAATGTGCTCCGTGGCATTGATGTGCAGCTTCTGGTGGTGACTTTATGGGCGATATAGGAAGCCCGAAATGTATTGTTTTGGAACGACAAACGCCTGACCCCGCTGCAGGTCGCTTGACGGGCGCTTAACTTCCTCAATAGTTGGCTACAAGCTAACTCCACTTCCCCTCTTTCTGCTGTATCTTTCCCTCCAGAAAAATGGTCTAAACCCCCTCACGGTTTTCTCAAACTGAATGTTGATGGTGCGCTTTTTGATGGTCTTTTTGCTGGTATGGGTATTATTGTGCGTGATTCCTTTGGCTCTTTTGTTAGCGCTTTGTAGGTGGCTGTCCCTAGTAACTTTGATGTCAAAACTGTTGAGGTTATGGCTGACAAAGTAGAGAGTATTTGGGGTTTAATTTTCTGTGTGTATTCTTCTCCAATTGGAGGCATATTTATACATGTACAAAGTCCTACTCTGATTTGGAATATAATTATCTATGGAATACAATTAATACTAATTATTATACAATTATACTCCTAAAATCACTCCTAACGTCAACAATGGCCATTCGGGAAGCCTTGAGTTGGATTAAAGATGTCGGATGGTTGCATGCTTTTTTGGAGTCCGATGCCCAATCTTGTGTTCGGGCTATTCTTGAACCTACCTATATGGATGATTCTGCTTTTAGACTACTAGTTTTGGATTGTAAATCCCTTCTCACCAAGGTTAGAGATGTGCGATTAGTCTTTGTTAGACGGTCTGTGAATGGAATAGTTCATAGGCTTGCTAGAGCTGTTTCCGTCTCGACAACCAGGGTGATTTAGTCCCAGCGACCGCCTCTGTGTATGTATGACTCTATTCGGCGTGACAGCCAATAATAGTTCTTACCATTTCTCGTCAAAAAAAAAAATATATATATATATATATATATATAAAGTTGAAAAGAAGGTACTACCGTTTTCCAGCCTTGCCTCTATTCCAAGAATGAGCACAGGGAGTTCTGTCTTTACTGCAGACATAAACAGTAGATTAGAAATTTCTCCCAATCGTCGCATGTAAGCTATCATAGAAAATCCTCGACATCTCATCCCAAACTGATCAAAGTTGAGTGACCCGTGATCCAAAATCGACCAAAGAACACTACTTTATCCGAGACGCAGATACCAGATAGCATAAAGAACTCAAATGACAACCCAGATCAAGAAAAGGATGAGCATCAATAGGTGGCAGACAATCAAGTGGAACACATAAAAGCCACTTATATGAAACAGTCACGATAATATCAATACATGAGCAACCTGAGCATAGAGATACTTCTGATGTTGGTCATCGACAAACGAAACAGAGAGCTACATAGAGTTGGCTTAGTTTTCTAGTCCTCTAGTTTCTTAAGGAATCTCTCCATTTTTCACCAACAACGCCTGTTTGACCTGTCTCCGTTAACCCACTAACTCTCTCTCCTATTTTTCATTATTTTTCCAGTCGTACCCTTTATGAAGAACCCTTTTTATTTGAGGACAAGCATGCGGAGCCATTGCGTTTGGTCAACAGCATACGTGGTCTGATCGCAGCCATTCTCTCATCATATTGGTCCTGCCCTGGAGCATTCTCTTCTGTACACACTGCAGTCCTTGCTCTGATAAAAAAAAGTCAAACCAATGAATTGCCACGATCACTCAATTGTGTAATCTAGCGTTGGTCTTCATCATATAATGGCAGAATCGTGGATACAGTCAAGAGGGAAGGACAATATGGGAAATAAAAAGGGGTAACAATAGTCAATAAGGAAACTTGAGAAAACACGAACAGGCGCAAAAGGAGAGAGTAATCGCAATCCCATTAGAAGAAGCAAGCGACGAGGTAAAGAAAATTTTCTTGAATTTATTTTACGTTTTTTAATTTGTTTATTGTAATATATACCCATTTGAGCATTCCGTTTGATTCTCGAGAAAAGCTCGTTGAAGTTGAGAAAACGAATCAAAGAATCACCTTTTTGGAAATCGTTGAATGGTTGAACTTTTCGATCTTTTTCTTGTGTTTGAGGGATTGATTCATAGTATGTCTTTTGTTTTAATGTCTCTATTTGCATCAAAATACAGCCTTGCGAAAGAAAATGAGTTATTATAAGCTTGGTTTCAGGTTTGGTCAATTATTGATACTATATTGAGGCTAATTCATTGTATATTAAGGTCATCCTTTTGTAGATATCCGTGTGCTCTATGGTGAGAATGGTTATGCTTGTTCTAACAGGCAATCTAAGGGAGTTCTTCTTATCTTGTCTTTTCATCTAGGAAATGGAGCATTGTGTTTGGGGTTATTAATTTCTGTATGCATTACTTCACCTTTTACCGGTTAGGCTTGTGGTCATGATTGGTTACTTTCCAACTAAGTTGAGACATTGCTTTAAATTGGGGCAGTATGGAGAGAAGCAGTATGACCTCAAAATAACTCTAGTGATTCCTTTCAGTGTCCTTCTAAGTTGGTTTGATGGAAAATTATTTTTTCCTCGATTGATGTGCAGATTGTAGCTGTTTTGAGATTTAGTGGTTTTCATACTTTAGTTTATTATGAAGTTCTGATGGTTTTGTCTTCGTAGTACCTCTCTTACTCCTGATCTCTCTAATTTGAACAACAGTCGTTAAAATCTGGTGGATGGACTCCATCTGATGATAATATTGTCTCTTATAAACTATCACGTGTTTATCTGTTTTTCGTTTTTGGTAATTTGTCTTTGTTGTTATTATGCAGCATATTGGTTAACACAATTTAACTTGTTGCTTTCTCATGATTCACTGTAATCAGGTCATATCAGTGCTTTACTTGAGATTGGTGATTGAGAAGATTGCAAGTTCTGAAAAAATGAATCAGTGCTTTACTTGAGATTGGTGATTGAGAAGATTGCAAGTTCTGAAAAAATGAAGTAACTTAAACAGTTTTCCCCCGATACTTCTCTTTATTTACTGTCCTTTTAGGATTTTTGTGTATAAGTGTTGGTGCTGTGTTACTTTCTGCTACTGTGATTATTTTTGTATTTCTTCGGACTTAACTTCATTTTACTGATGGTATATTTGATCACTACGAATATACAGATCAGCATGATGAGGTTTGGTTTGAAATTCTTAAAACTTTATGCAACATTGGAGCATTTCTGCCCAAAGTTGTATTTACCTCTTATTGGCATGATTAGTTGTTATGGATCGTATCATTCTTATGGTGCATAGAAGAAATATAGTTATGATTAAGCATCATGGAATTTAGCAGAATGTTGCTTTTTGGTTTTGTATCGCAATCATATTCTTAGGATTGATTTGATATGTTTGTTAGAAACTGAAATATGTCTCTTTATTAACATTCCTTTACTCAAGCTAACACTTGTGATATTCTAATTTCATCACATTCATAGGGGTAACAGAAGTGGTGTAAAATGGGATGAGACTAATCTGGGGGAAATTGAAGCCAATAAGCCTGTAAGGCAGAAAATCACTGAACCGAAGACTCCTTACCACCCGATGATTGATGATGATGGTACGTTTTTTTTTCTTTGTTTCTCCTGAAAAACAGGTAGAATATTCACAAATTAATGTGGATGGACATCAGTGGAAAGCTTTTATTCTGCTAATTGTTTGCAACAGTACCTCATTCACAGTTAACCTTTATGACTTGAGTATTGTATAATTCCTGACCCCCCCTCTTCTACCTCTGAAAGTAGTACCTTCCTAATCTTTGAACACTATATACTTTTCTTTATCACTGTAGGTTCTTTGTCACCTAGGCGGGGTAGTTTTGATCAGATTGCCAGTGATGCAAACCATGCTGAGGAACTGCAGAATGCATTGGATACCATGGCATCATCTAGTGGAAGTCCCAATAGGCAATCCAGTGGTTGGGCATCATCTGAGGATGAGGCTGATCCCATGGAACAAGATGGAGAAGATCAGTCCTGTGGTAATACTATTGTTCATGCACTATTTATTTCCGATTCTCATGGCACGACAGACCCTTTCTTTTCTTATGGCTGATGTACGTTTCTCTCACTGCCGTCAGATTCAGAAACAGGTAGGAGTGCAAGTTTTAGGGAGCACAGAAGAGTTCACTATGACGAATATCGGAAAGTAAAGGAACTCAGGCAGAAGGGTTCAATCTTTGATGATGAAGAGGAAGAAGAAAACAATAATGCAAACGAAAAGAACGGGGTAATTGATTCATCTGCAATAAGTGATGGTGTTAAAGATATAGAAATTGAAGAAGGTAAAGCTAATTTGCCTCAAACAAGGTTCTCTGCGTCCAGCTAATGGAGCATAGCTGCTGATGCAATTTGCTACATACCCTTTTCTGGATTCCCGCATTCTTCTATGTTTTCGTGATGATTTTGTTATGAGTGAAACGTACAACTTTTTGTTTACACTTTGCATGTAAATATCTTCTCAACCATTATACATCTTCTCATCTTTTGAAAGGAGGTCCATTCACTGTCTCATAGTTGCACTTGGCCTCACTTGGACAAGAAGATGGTTGATATGAGCTTCTGCATCATTGAGAGTTCTTAAAGAAGCTCTTCAATCACTATTGAATTTGTCATCAATTTCTCTCACATTTAACTTCAACAATAACAATAACAATAATTTAATAAAAATCTTGGTGAAACTTGACGTATGAGAAGGTTTAGTAATGCTCAATCTTGCTCTCGCTAATTCAACTTCAACGAACCTTAAAACACCCCCCTTTGGACATATTAAGCTCGGACTTTAGGATTTGACCGAATTAAAATAATTAAATTTAAATTTAATATATTATAATTTATTAATTTTAAATTGAATTAATATATTTTTATTATTAGTCAAATTTGAGAAAAAAAATTGTTAAATTTAAGGTTGAATTTAACCAAATTGGAAGATTTAAACTTACAACTATACTCAAGATTATTTTGTCACACCTACTTGTATGCACACAAGAAGGTAAAAACGCAATGGTCAAATTGACCTGTATTGAAGGAGGACACATTGGTAAATGCAAAATAGACAACTCATCCCGCACGCACACACTTCCAAAAGATTTGTTCTTTTATGTTTTAATTTTCTCGAAGGATTCTTCGTTGATCCCAAAAATATCTTTTTAAACCTTTCATTTGATCTCCAGATATTTTCATGGTCACTTCTTCTATTCTTACCCTCTCGAGTACACTCCACGCCTTCCTACTCGCTTCCAACGTTGTCTTAGGACATGTAATTTTCATGTTAGAAACGTGATCTTCTCCAAATTTGTAATTATTTACAAAAAAAGAAAATTCACGTGAGAAAAATCTTAAGTTTGTTGGATCAGATGCTAAGTCATGTTTTACTTAAGCTCTCTCTATATATACATACGAAACACTGAAACCACCACACGGTTTTCCTGAAAATCCGACAAAAAGCAGTAGAAAAGTTGTAAACAAAGCCCCACCACCTGTTTTCCGGTGACCCTTTTTTGGTGACATGGACCCCAACGTCACCAAGAGCCGAACGGAGGCGTGGACGAACGAGAAGCACCTTCGCTTCCTTAACTCCATGGAGGCTTCCTTCGTCCGTGCAATGCTTGAGAGTGACAACAGATTTCTTCGTCTCGATCGTTACTTGCCGGACAGCTCTGAATCAACTATGGATTTGAAATCACAAAGACGAAAGAAGCAACCTTGTTCAGGTATGATAAAGTGGTGATGTGATCTTTAATGGCTCTTCTTCTTTTCATGGTGTATCTTCTTTTGTGTTGCATGCATTTTTTTTGAAACGCCCTTTTGTTCGATCTTCGTCATGAATCTGTAAAGGGTCTTAAAGCAAAACTCCTGCTACCACCTGCTTCATCAAGATTGTTTGATATACTATGATTAGAAGAGTTCATGTTCTTGTTGGACTTGCTGACGATTGCTGAGGGATGATTACAAGTTACAAGCCTTCTAATATTCCCTTTCTTGTTTTTATTTACTCTAATTGGGGGGAAAAATGGCTGTGTTTAAACAAAGATTTGACATAGAAAATGTCGAATATGCTTTTTTGAAGATATTTGTGGAGGAGTAGATTCACTTTATGTAGAAAAAACACTTTTTCTTGTCACTTTGATTATTATAAGAATAATATTTGTTGTTGGCTTTTGGTGTATTGGCAACAGAAATTGTTGGTACAAGAACCAGAATAATGGACGAAAGGACCGAGAAGAGAACAAGGAGAATATCATCTCAACTATACGATCCATCTGAAGATCAGGTTGGTAACTACGCTAGTCGATCACCATTATCGTTTGTTTTCTACTAGTTTTAACACATTAGACTGCCTCAAAATCAAAGGACCGTTCTTGATATTTTCTTACAAGAAAACATCATAAATGTGAGTCTCAACGAGTATAATTCATCATTCTGGAACGTGGGTTCTTGATCTTTTATAGATCTGAGTTTCATTTAATTTTGTTTGCATCAGGTGGTCCCTCAGATTGGGAACAGAGCTGGTGAAAAACATGAAAGAGACTCTCCTAATGTAACAATTGCATCGGTGACACCTGTCAACTGAGAAAGATTCTTCGTTTGGTGCTTGCCTTCTTATGTTCTCTTTTTCCTTTTCTTGATTCACAGTAATCTGTAATGGTAAAGCAGTAGTTGTAGCAACTTATGGAAGAGATCATCAGTGTAATTTAGCTCTAAAAGTAGACGACTTTTGTGGTTTAGAGAAGGTTTCATGGCCTGGAAATACCCCAGATGCTCGTCTATGATCTGCAGAGAAAAAGCTTCGAAATTTGGTTCTATCTTCTAACACTTCTTCGCAGGGGTCTACCATGGGAAAAAGTTCTGTCATTCTACAGTGTATTGACTGACTTTATTGGAGTGGCTTGTGCTTTGTGATATGACTTAATGGAAGATATTTAAGTGAGATCTCTTTGATAAATTAGGCATATCTCTTTAGTTTAATTCAGAACTTTTAAGGTAAAAAGGATCCAAGTGAAGAGATAAAGAAAAAATGGAGACGGTGGAGAAGGAAAGATAACCTTATCTTCTTGTTCCAAAAGGTTGATCCCAATCTTAAGGGCCTCCAGTCGCAGGCTCGATCATCGCTGGAGGATTGAATCACGGTCTGATCTTGAGCAGCTCCCTAATAGAGCGGTCCATTTCTTCCGTTGCCGAGAGTCGAACTCAGGACTTTGTTTCAACTTACCCTGTTAGTTTGCCACTCAGGCAACCCGTGTGGGCGAAAACCTTATCTTCTTAATTATTAAGGTGGTGCTTGATTAAGGGGTACGGGAATAAATCAATAGAAATGAAATGAATGGTAATGATTGGTTGATTATTATAATTGATTGAATAGTTTTTTCATACCTAAGTTTTAGTCAATGATCCATATCCTCCATGTACGGGAGGAATGGAATTGATTTCTCCCGATACTAATTTTTTAATTTTTAATTAAATATAATTAAAATGTAATTAATTAAAATATATTAATTAAAATATAAAATATAATT
>JANZLH020000131.1:750697-760702 GCA_026770325.2 Erythroxylum fimbriatum | reverse complement strand
TTATATAAAGGTCAAATAAATATATTTAATTAAAAATAATTTCCCTTTAAATTTTATCAAATATCTAATTATTATTAGTGACAAAAATATAACTATATAACATTAACAACCAAATATGTTTTTGTTTTTGTTTGAAAGAAAAAATAGACAAAAAACTATTCAAGAATTGCTAAAAATTAAATACTATTAAAATTAATTTAAAATTTAATTAAAAAAACTCTCATTTTACCACGTGTATAACGTCAATACTAAATGAAAATTTAATTAAATTTTCTTTTTATTAAAATCTTGATTTAAATACTTTAAAATCCTATTTAAATGCTCTAACTTATTATGATTTAATTTATATTTTAATAAAATGATATAGTTAAATTTTCATTTTTAATCATAAAAGTAAAAAATAAGAAATATTAATAACAAAAAATTATTTATCTTCAACAATTCATAACCTTAAAACCTTTACAGAAAATATTAATGTATGTTATTATTTTACACATAATTAAAAAATTAAGGCTTTTAATAATTTTCTTTAAATTAAAGTATTTAGTTGATGTTTGTTAATTTTTTTGACAAACATCAACTAAAAACTCAAAACACAAGATTTAAAAAATAGAAATAAACAAAGAAATATATATCGTTGAAGATATTTAGATATAGAATAGAGATATTATTGAAGATATTTAGATAGCACTCTGGATGTTTTTGATGTCACTTTCAACTGTCTTACTTTAAATTTTTATTTTAATTTATTTTAATAATGTTTATTATTAAACATCGATTATTTTATTTATTAATTGGTTAGATTTTATAAGTAAATAAATATTTTTAATAATCTCTTTTTTATTAAATTTCAAATTTTTTATAAATTAAAAAAATTTAATTATATAATTTTATTCAAATTTTATGACAGATTTATCTTAATTAATTATTTTAAATTTTAAATTTTTTTAGAGGAAATTGCTGCACCGCTCAAGAACAAGCTTCTCCAGAAATAAAAGCAGAAATCAAACCGAACCCAATTAAGGAATCTCATGTCTTTCAACTTCCATACCAGAATACATGTTCGAAGGTGGGAAAGCCCTTTCTCCTTTAAACCAGAAAGACTTCATGGCAGTTGGCACGAGATATTTTGATACCACCGAAGATATTTAGATAATACTCCAGATATTTTGATGGCATATACGTAAAATAAAATTAATGATTAAAAAATTTAAGGGATTTAATAGTAAAAATTTTGAACCGTTTAATTTTCGGTTTGATTTACTTTAATAATTCATATCGTTAAAAATCGATCAGTTTATCATAAATTACTTGAACGATTTTCGTAAATTAATAAGTTCTTATAAATTAAATTAAATCAATTAATTTTTTAAAAAATATCTTTTTTAATTAAATTTTAAATTATCATATAATTAAAAATTTTCGAAATTATTTTATTTTAAAAATTATTTTCTTGGACTTCGAAATTTTTTTATTTTAAAAATTATTTTCTTGGACTTCGGCGTATAATATAAACATTAAAGATGAACTAATAAATAAACGACAAGCTCAAGGAATTAAAGTCAGGTTAAAAATCTCTTTAACTGAACCATCCCTTCAAGACTAACTAAAGAACTGCTACTCGTTAAGAAGCTGTTTGTTTCTGTTTTTAGTTTCTGTTTTTATTATTATGTGTATATATATATATACATAAAAGTAAAATCTACAACTATTAACTTTCAGGTACACACGCAATAAATTATTATTATTAAAATTGTACCAAATAAGTTATATATTACATATTTCAAATAAATTATTTAACAAACTATGAATTTAAAATTAAGTATCTGATTCAAATAAACAACATAAGAGATCGAAATTGTGTTACCCATGTCTCTGTTGCAGGTCTTAAATAAGTCACAGTTAAAGGATGATATTTGTGTTCAGGTCTAATCCAATTCGAAGTAATTGAGATACATCTGAGTTGAGTGAGATTAATTAAGGTCAAATTCAAACCTTTTTTTTTAAAAAAATATTGGACATTGGGTTGAGCTTGAACTTTGGATATACGACTTAACCTTGCTTGAATCCCAAATATATCAAGCATAAATGATACTTTTTTGAAGTAAACGATGATAAAGCAAACATAAAAAAGAGGGAGGTGAATTTTGTGTAACCTTTTTTTTGCAACTTCTTTCAATTCGTATAATAAACAAATCCTAGTTAACGAATAAAAACAATAAGAGCCTCTCAGACGATAAAGTCTTTTAAACAATAGGAGTTTGTTATGGGATAGGAGCCTTTTATGAGATAAAGCTCTACTTAAACGAAAGGAGCCTAATGAATGATAAATTGTGTTAAAACAATTTAAAAACAGAAGGCGCCTGTTAAAACTGAAAGAAACCTCTTGCAAGTTGAAAACAGAAGGAGCTTTTTATAAAAATGAAGGAGCCTTTTGCTAAAAAGAACACACTCACAATATAATGCGGGAATTTAAAAGAGAGAGAGAGAAAAAGAACGCATCGATTTATACTATTTCGGTTTACAACCCAAGCCTATGTCAAGGCCTCAAGTATCCAACTTGAGTATTTCATTATAAGAATCCGAGAATTAAATTTGACGAGCCTCTCTAAGCTCATAAGTACATATTTTTCAAGGTTCTCCAACCTTCCACACTCGAAGTGTATAACAAGCTTCTAAAAGCTCACAGAAAAATAAAATGTAAAATAAAAATAAATTCTCAATTAATAATTTCTCTCTTGATAGGGTGATTTCACTTTCTAAGGCACAATAAGGATGATATGATTCTTAAGAAGATAGATGTTGCTAAGATGTTTCGAACGTCTGTGTATGCTCGTTGCTTCACAAATGTTGTTGCTTTTCTTTAAATAGTCAATTTCTTCAACTAGCCGTTGCTTCATCTTAATTCAGAGTTGATTTTGAATTTTCAATATCATCTCTGCCGGAACAAAAATTTTCAGATCCAATTGTTCGAAAAGTTAAGATCTTCCCAAATGTTAATAAGGAAAGTTTACTAAGAGGGTTCCTGCAAGAAAGGAAATAATTTTCCTATGATTTTATTTCCTTTAAAAAATATCGTTATCTATATAAGGAAATAAGTCCAATTTGAATTTGAAATATTATATAGTTATCATCAAAATCGTTAAATATAAACCTTGAGCTAACAAACGAACATCATTTTAAAAATAATATTAAATTAAAATTTTAGAAAATAGGTTTGACTTGAGCATTTTACAAAAAAAAATTTAACTCGTGACTCAGGTTACTCTTACCTATTGCCACCTTTAATCACATGTTGCGCGTCTCCAGCCACTGACCTACTAGAGATAAGAGACACTTTGAAAATGACGTTCATTTTCAAGTGATGTCATTTTAAGCTATGCAAGTGAGTAGATATGTCATGGTCGACCCGACCAGGATACGAGCTGAGGTCGGGCGGGTTCGTGGCCTAACCATTACTTCAAAATGATGTCGTTTTTGAAGTATCTCTAAAAAAATGATGGGCCGGGCCATTTAATAAAAGTGATTAGCTTCATTAGGGTCCTAAGTTGTCCAGAGGAAAAAGGAGTGGATGCACTAATACATTGTTTTTGAAGTTTTTCTATAAAAAAGGTTAATATTTGTACATAAATTTGGTAAATTGTAGATTGCAAAGTCAATATGTAGAACATGAACATGTAGAATGAGCAATTTTGGATACATGCAGAATATGTACAAATTTGGTATATGTAGAATACCCAATTTTGGGAAATAAGTTTAAGGTATAATAAATACCTCTTATTGGACTCGTCGAGCTAATGATTTTGTTCCCCCACAATGTGGATCCTTTAGTTTTGAACGACTTTCTACTTTTATCTTAGCTTGACACAACAAAGTATACAGAATGTTTGAAATATGTTTTAAATAGAAAGGATCAATTTAACCACAACATAAAATAATGTTAAAGATAGGAAAAAAGACCTTTGCTTTGTATGAAAGCCAATGATTTACAAATGCTTTGTATTGTTCCTTATCTACTCGATCATCTGTAAGTTGCACTAAATTTGCTTCAACAGATATGTTTACATCAAACTTTGCAATGCTTCCACTTATCACCCATATCACTAATCACAGCTTTCTTGAAATTTGAGTAAGTGGTTGAATTTGGAACTTCTCTTGTACCAAAAAATGTTGTAAGAATTACAAGCTAACAATGAACAAACGAACATATGTAAATGACATAAAAACCTCTATTATTTTCCACATTTCTTCCTTATAGCTAGATGGCATTACTTTCTAGCTTTTGAAGTTAAGAGGCGCAAGCTGTGACTTTCTAACCATGCTACCTAAGAACTGATTAAACTTTCCACCTTCGAAACCAATTGGTTAATTTAGAATGTTGAAATTAACAACAATTTTTTCTCCCTCTTCAATATCCCAAACATCAAGTACACGAGTATATCCTCTAGTTTTTTGAACTAATTAATCATGTAGAAAATAGGTTAAAAATTATAAATCGAATATAATTAAAAAAGTTAAAGAAACATCTTGGTTTTCATACCACTTACATGTGATTGCTCACTTGGTTCTAGAATGCTGGGCTACTTTGAGGAGATCCATGATGTTATTTTTACTGTTATTAAACTTATGATTGCATTTGCGATTCTACTACCTTTTCTTGGGGTTGGCTTTGTGGTGGTTGCTGCAACATGGATTGAGATAATTGTTGTTGTTCAATTCCAAGTGACTGTTGCCTTGGTGGCTATGGTTAAATTTCTGAGTGACTAAGGTTAAACTCTGTAGAGAAAACAGTAGGAGGTGTGGTGTGCACGTTGCGAAGAAATTTATGCTTTGCCACATTATGCAAATTAAGATAGGAAAATAGATAATTAGCTTTACCAAAACTAAAAACTTATTTAGAAGAAATAACGATTAAAAACATAAAAGGAACATTGCACTTAGAAAATGATCAAATAGGATTCAAGATACGTGCAGATGTAAATAGAAAGAACTAATCAAGAATAAATTGGTGAAGTATAACAAGCAATCTCTTCCATTGTCAATTAATTTAAGCCAAATATTTGAAATTGGATATTGATGACATTACTATGACTAAAACCTTTGCAATTCTCTAGTAAATTACTTTCTTGAGTCCACTGCAAATAGAGAAAATAAAGTAGCATAGGTTTTCTTAGGAAAGAAAAATGGTGAAGATTTTAGGAATACAAAGAGGAGGAAGTGAATAGGTGCCTTTTAGGGTTGTAAAGGGAGCGGAGATTTTTTTTTTTTGAGATTGCGCTTTAATCTTAAGAAAACAAAATTAACGCCTTTACATTTGAGACCTAAAATATTACACATTATAAATTCTTGTGTTCGAGTATGTTTTTGGCCAAAAAAAACACCAAATTCATCAGTTTTTAATATTGTGCTAAACAATTTAACCACAATATAAAGTAATTATAATATTATTATAAATTTCATTTAACTAGTTAAATTATTTATTAATTTCATATTACTTCTTAAAACTTAAACATAGAGAAAGCACATATTTGCTATCAAGAGATTTAATTAAATCAAAACTAATTCTACCTTTCATAAAATAAAATTTACTTATTAAAAAAATTTAATATGTTATTTATATATTTAGTTTTATAAGAATGTGAAGTCATCCATTACTTCTAATTGGCGTCCTTTTGTCCACTTTGTTTCATCGTCATTGAAAATCTCTCACTTGATGATTCAGGCAAGAAACCTAATTAAAATCTTATTGTCGGAGCACTACAATCAGTTTACGAGAAACTAACAAGCCCTATCAATTGTTTTGGCTAAGCACCACCTTTCTTCACCATATTTCAAGGTATGTTAGATCATTTGTCAATCTATGTTTTCTTACTTATATGCAGAGAGCATGAAAAGGTTATAAGGAGAGAAGCACGTCCAAGGTTTTTAAGTAGTTACGATATTAAAAATTTTCATTTAAGTTGTTACGATATTCAAAAAATTCAAATTCGTGACTTTACTATATGGTTAAAAACATGTGAGCCTTAAATAATGTACTTTCTTAATTTTTTATGAATTATTATAATAAAAATTGAGTTTTGTAGGTTGAGATTTTGGATCAGCGAGGAAGTACACTAGTCACGAATCAAATTTGGAAACTTTCAAAGGTCCATTACCATAAGTTAGAAAGTACTCTGGTTATATTATTAATAGATACAGGATTCACACAAAATCACATGAAACAAAGTTGAAAACACAAAACAATGGAGTGATGGTGATGGCCGAGACAAGTAGTTATTCAACTACAAGAGATACTCATCAAATTATAGAGGAAGTTGCCTATTATGGTCAGTTGACCGATATCATCTAATTAAATTATAATGGCCGTTATAAAATTGTTTTGTTTAGGTGTGATTGGATTGACATAAATAGAGGCCGAAAAACAGACAAGTTTCAATACACACTATTTAACTTTTCAAACCTAAGTTATAAAGGTGCAAATGTGCATGGTTGACCATTTGTTTTTGAATCAGATGCAAATAAATTTATTATTCCAGACATTCATTGCATGAAGATTGGTTAGTTATGAATCATGTGACCACTAGAGATGTATATGATATAGAAGATGCATTAGGAAATGGGACAGTACAACCAACTGAATAGATTGGGGTTGAAGATGTTAATGGTGCCACATATGATGAGTATCCCTTAGCCAGAACTGATACAACTATTGAAGAAGGAGACGAAGTTACTCTAGAAGAGCAAATGTATAGGAATTTAGAAGGATCTGAAAGTGAAATAGAAGAAATATTATAATCATCATGAATAGAAGAAATATTTCTTATGTGCAGATCAACTTGATGATTATGAGCTTGTTAGTTGCTTATAAGACTATTTGGAGTAAAGTTGTGGTAGGATTGTGTTAATTTTTTTATAACTTTATTGCTTCCTAGAAATTATATCTCTTCAACTACAAACTTTCGATGTAGTTAACTTTATATGTTCAAATATTCAATGTCAGTTTAGAATCAATTCTCTGACCCATCAAGAAAGGGATTTAATTCCATTGGTATTTCATGTATGTTCTATATAAGATTTCCCTCTTTATAGGTGACCAAGCAAAAGGATTTAAATCAATTGATTCCATAAATTGAAATAGTAGTTTTAAACGAAGAAAAATAGCATGTTCAACCTAAACAAAGCTGTAACAAAGAATTTGACAGTGAACTAACCTGTAAGCAAACCCCATAAGAAACTCTTGTTCAAAAAATTCCAGTGATATGTTACCCAAAGAAGTGAAGACCAAATTTATGAGTAACATTTGACAGTACGACCTGTAAAATATCACTTTTGTAAGTCATTGCAGAACGAATTTAAACCAACTGACTTCATCAATTGCAAAAGCAAAAGGGTTCGGGTAATTAGCAATTGAATTAAGCAAAGAAAACCTTTTACTCTTCATAGAACAACTACATTTAAGAAATTCAATAAAAGCAGCAAGCATGATGAATAAAGAAGAATTTTGTTCCCTTTTTGAAAACAAAGATTTAGGTTTCTTGTTTACTTGCAACTTAAAAAAGATTTAGTTTTTTTGTTTACCCACAACGGAGGAGTCGATTGCCTGGTAAGTTCAACTTCAAGAGTTTGGCTTCTCCTCTCACCACAGAGATCATCTTCAAGCTTCTTTGCTTCACCGATTGAACCAACTTCACTTGAATCTTTCTCGGCTCAACAATCGTATAGCTTGCAGTATTGATTTGCCCAAAATTATAGAGGATTAAATCTCCCCTTTCTCCTATTGTAGCTTAAAATCTCAATTCCCCTGCTTCGTGACACCTGACCTTGTTGGGACACGATTTAGGCAACCTGGCAATTACTTCAGACAACACCACACCAATCACAAAAATATATTAATTTTTTTATAACAATGTAATAAAAGTATAAAAGAGAAATATATACATGTGCAAGGAGGACATATGTTTTTCCCAATATAGCATATCATTTCTTTCTTTTCAATACCTGTCTTTGTTTGCTTATGATTTAGGCCATTTCAACACCTGTCCCTGTTTTACTTCATACTCGTATAAAACCATTTAACCATAAATTTTTTGAGGAATGTAATAAAAATTGAAAATAAAAAATGTATATTACATATATATATACCTCAATCTTTCTTATCCATGTAAATATTAACTAACATTGACTACTTGATTAACATATTTTATAAACGAAATAACTTTTATAATTTTTTCATTAACAGCTTACATAAATAATAAAAAATTATACGTAAAAAATAAATAATGCTTTTAAATTTCAAAAGTAAAGATGCTAAGAACATATATATCGTACATGTCTTTTATCACCTCATGTGGCACTCAAAGTTGAATTTTCCTCTACCGACAAAGGATTAAAATTGATATGAATTTAACTAATTCTACAAACATTATCTCTATCAAAATTAGAAAATTTAAATCATATAATTCCTATTTTAAAATGAAACTACAATTAAACTTAAATTTCTATATATTACTTTAATTTATATTTTTAAGTTACTAATTAATTATATATATAGTCATTATTTTGGAAATATATATACAAATGTTATTTGCAAAATTAATTATTGTTTTATAGTCACTTGAATTCAATGACAGATAATCTTGTTCGTCCGTATTGTGTACTAACATCCCTATTACTAAACTGTCACTGGTCACCTAAATTTAAGGATGGAACCTGTGATCTGTCACTATACACTTTAATTTAAGGATGAATTTCATTGTTTGTCCCTATTGTTACTTACACCCTCCTCAATCGTTGCTATAACCTTCATTTAGTAACAATCTTTCTATGTGTCACTAATAGTAGGCGTCACTATATGCCACTTTTTTTGTAGTGCCTTCTTCCTCTCTTATAAAACAAATTTTATCAAAGTCTCTTATTCTCCTTTCCTTACCTCTCACTAACTTAACATTGTCATTTTCTCTATCTTTAGTTTCCAATCTTTGGAATGATTTTTTTGTAAGCTCTACTTTTAGTTACTATGATTTTCTTCTTTACCTCTTTTTTTCTCGCTATATTGTGGGTTACTCTATTAGTTACTCTCTCCATCTCTACGATGATATCTAATAGAGCTTTGTTGGTACCCTTTTTGATCTTAAATTTTCTTATATATCTTCATTCAACCACCAAGACTTCATCTTATTACCTCTAGGCTCTTTAAAAACTCCTAAGATCTCTTTAGTTATATTTCTTAAAAGAGTTGCTACCCTCTCCCATATTTGATTAGAATCTCCTACTAATTTTCATTCAACTCCATAAATTACTTTCTCATTAAGTTGTTTCCCCTAGTCTTTTTTTTTTATTTCCACACTTTGACTTTGGTACACGTCCTAGGACTTCTTTTCTCCCTATACCCCTTAATTATTATATCCAAAAGTATCAATCTATGGTGGGTTAACAAGCAAGCGCTCGGTATCACTTTACAATCCTTGCACCTATGTTGATCAGTTCGCCTTCTAATATGAATTTGCACAAAATTTTAATTAAATTTTAATTTTATTTAGATTGCCAGATATGGGCCTATGATATAGGTCAGCAGTGCAAGAGACTTACGTAGCGTATGGTTATTGCCTCTGTTGGTAGAGACAGAAAACAAAACACAAAAATCTTGTGCCTCTCAGTGTTTAGTTGCTGACCCAACTTATTTTTGTTCTGACTCCAGATAACAAAAACATAAATTTTTTGTGCCTTCCAAAACTGTGGGATAAGATTTCTTGTCACTGTGACAGAAACAAAACACATAAGCAACTTTCAGAAATACCCTTACTCCCACATAAGCAATTATTATTATTATTATTATTATTATTATTGTTATTATTCTTATTATTAAATATTGTTATAAATTTTCTACTTATTATTAAATTTATCAATTTTTATTCTTAATTATATTATTAAACTCATCATCATCTTCATCGTCATCGTCATCGTCATCGTCATCAACATTATTATTATTATTATTATTATTATTAT
>JANZLH020000131.1:651836-666873 GCA_026770325.2 Erythroxylum fimbriatum | reverse complement strand
TTTATCTAATATATAATTATCATCAGTGATAAAAATATAACTACGATGTTAATAACAAAATTTCTTATATGAAAGAAAAAATTAAAAACCAAAAACTAAAACTATTTAGAAGATAAACTTACAAAAATATTAAGATATAGGATAATATTTTATATTTTATGGTTAAATAAATCGAGATTATTAATAGTTTTAGAAATTTTTATATTTTAAGAACTATCACGTATCATCGTCATCATCACCACCACCACATCCAGTTAGAAGTTCCGCAATAAAGTGGGGTCTGGAGAGGTTTGATAGTACGCAGCCTTACTCCTACATTGTAAAGAGACTGTTTTCGTTAGACCCACATGCAGAATGTACAAAAGGGGTGATGCTTAAAAAAATATTTTGGCACTCTACCACAATCAGTAAATAAAGTTTCAAATAATAAATAAGGAAAATGCCTTAAGGAGACCAGATCTGCTAGTACCTTACACACTATAAAGACCGGCTCCTCTTGTCACTTATTACGCTGGGAGTCTTCACTGAGAGATGTTAAGGGTATGACAATCCTACGGTTTTAGAATGAAATATTTCTGCATCTATGAGTCGTAAATTTTGGCTAAGGCTTTCGGCCTACAACTTAGATTTTAAGGTCAGGCACGAGAACTTTAAAGGGTGTCGTTTACCCTGATCCGCTCACGCCAGACCTTCCTATTTCTAGCCACAACCTCAATAAGGGCCAATTCGGACATATCATTCATGATCACTTCCCTCCGGTTCTTGTAAGGTCTCCCTCGTCTCCTCTTGTAGCCAGTAAGGGTTATTTTCTCACCCCGTCGTATCGGAGCATCAGAGGGCATCCTGCATGTATGCCCAAACTACCTAAGTCTTGTCTCTCTTAACTTGTCAGCAATACTAGCCACCTGTAGTTTGTATCTCACCACACGATTTCAGACCCTATCTATTTTGGTAATGTGACACATCCACCTAAGCATACGCATTTTTGCTACCACCAACTGTCGTGTATGTCTACGTCTAGTAGGCCAACACTCTGCCCCATATAATATTGTTGGCCTGAATCACCATTTTATAGAACTTCCCTTTGAGTTTAGAAGAAATCTTTTTGTCACATAAAACTCCTGATTCACTTTGCCATTTAACCCACCCAAATCTAATGGGATGTAACACATCGTCATCGATATTACCATCTTTCTGAATGATAGACCCGAGGTATTTAAAACTCGATTTCTGAGGTATGATGTTAGTCCTAATTGCTACCACCGTCTTTTGTCCCATCTGACTACCCAAAAAGTTGCATTTTAAATAGTTCGTCTTAGATATGCTCATTCTAAAACCTTTTGATTATAGCGCTTCTCTTCAACGTTCTAACTTGACATTGACCCCCTTCTTGATCTCATCCACCAGGACAATATCTTCCACAAATAACATACACCAAGGTACCTCTCCTTGAATATGTTTAGTAAGTACGTCTAACACTAATGTAAACAGAAAAGGGCTCAAGGTCGAGCCTTGGTGTAGTCCTGCACCAATGGAGAATGCTTCCGTGTCGCCCCCTGTCGTCCTTACACTAGTCAATGCGCCTTCATACATATCCCTAATTACTGTAATATAAGTCATAGGAATGTCGTTCGCCTCCAAACACCACCATATGAGTTCTCTAAGAACCCTGTCATACGCCTTCTCCAAATCTACAAAAACTATATGCAAATCTCGTTTCCTTTCCCTTTAGCATTCCATTAGTCACCGGAGCAGATGTATTACTTCTGTCGTGGACCTATCAGGTCTAAAACCGAATTGAATGTCCGATATAGAAGCAACTCTCCGGATTCTCTTTTCAATTACCTTTTCCCACAGCTTCATAGTTTGACTTAGTAATTTGATGTCTCAACTATCACTTATCTATTTATATTAAAAAAACTTCTATTTGTTATACTCAAAATGATTAAAATTCTTAAATTATAACATTACATGAATTTAAAATCATGAATGGATAGTTAATTAACGAAATATAAATAAAATTATGTGATAATTAAATAATATTACAAAAGGGTTTAAATAAAAAATTAAAAAAAAAACTAGAAATTCGACGTAATTTAACCCTACATTTTACCAAAACATTATCTTCCAAGATGACAAAGATTAACTTGGAAATGCGTATGTTTTAATTGTGCAGCTTCCGTACAATTGCATATCTTAAACAGATATGGTGGTTTGAAGTGGTTGGTGAACTAGACTTTGAATTTCCAGCAGGAACTTACAGCCTGTTCTTCAGGCTCCAACTGGGCAAACCCTCCAAAAGATTTGGTCGTAGAATCTACAACATCGATCAAGTTCATGGTTGGGACACAAAACCTGTTCGCTTCCAGTTATCAACTTCGAATGGACAACGTGCGGTATCAGAATGTTGCCTGCGGGAACAGGAAAGTTGGGTTCACTACCATGCAGGTGAATTCACAGTAGAGAACCATAATCGACTGGTGAAGATCAAATTCTCAATGATGCAGATTGATTGCACACACACAAAAGGTGGTCTGTGCTTGGACTCTGTGTTCATATGTCCTAGTGAGCTGAAATGCAGGTTGAAGCTATTTGAATCGAAATGCCAAGCTTTGATAGGTAGGTAAATTATTGTATTATTACAAACATATTGTTTATGTATAGTTTTTCTTGATTTATCTAGGTTTGCTTCCGTATGTTTTTTTTAATGATCGCTTGGTGGTTGTCTTGTTAAGTTCTGGTTTTCTTTTTTTTCTTTTCGTTGGCATAGCTTGAAGGTTCCATGTACACGAATCGAATCAAGGACTCTCGAGTATAGAATAAATATTCTTTATTTATTTCTTTAATGAGAAGTTACAAGAAGTAAGACAACCATCTTAGTTACTTATATTTAGGATTTAGTGATTCAGATCAGGAGCTTTCTGATTCACTTTGGTCATAGTTTTCATCGATGATGAAATATCTACATATAGTATCTGTTCATCTTATGATCGAAAAGCAGGAAACAATTTGGAGAAAGTCGTGATAAATGAATGTGTTAGCCAGTAAGATGTTGACAGGAAACATAAAACAACAACGCAGAACTCGATATGATATTAGCTGTTCACTTTGTCTTCCAATAGATTAACCTTGCAAGACTTAACAGAAACTCTCAAAGAAAGAGAGAACGGAAAAGGAGAGAAGAAACAAACACAAGCTAATTGCCTAACGAAGTTCAAGTGCAATGTCACAACAAATTCCTGGATCAAAAGAAAGAAAGTAGCTATTCCATTTCCTGTACATAAAAATATGGTCCAAACCATGTTAGTCACGCCTTCCAGCCATAGTCCATATTATCATCTAGGTCACTGTTAAAAAATCCAGGTTCAGTAAAGTCGTTGGCAATATCCTGAACCAAATCATCTGGAATATGGAGACTCTGAGGTAAATCGGGCACTTTTTGATTAAAACTACCATTACCTCCAGAATCATTATTCGACACAGCAGCTATGAAACTGTTGCTCCGGCTAGGTGCAGGTCCTGAGATACTTCCTGACATCATGGAACGAGTAACAGGTGTTGCAGAAGGGTTGCTTCCAAAGCCCATTCCAGTTCTAGGAACAGTACCATGACCATTCTGCACACCGATATGTTGTTGCATCCCTCCCCCACTGTTATTGCTAGACATCTCTTGCAGCAGTTGCTGGATCATCTGCTGCTGCTGCAATGCCGGAATACCGTGAGAGGGTTGTGGATAATTCTGTTGAAGCAAGCTATTAGTGCTCAAAGAGCGCTGCTGTAACTGTTGTGGCTGTTGCAATGGCAGACTTGCACTTGAGAAACCACTTACAGGTGCGTTTTGTACTGATCCTGGCATGAAACCAGCTGACCCTTGGAAGTTTGGGGATGAACTTTGGCTGGAATTGTTGAAGGATGATGGAGATTCCTGCTGAATTAAGTTACTGCTCGAATTCATTGAGTTCTGCCTCATAAGCAGATTTTGGTAGTTAGTCAAGGCCAAAGCAGCCTGGGCCGAACCACTCAACGCTCCCCGATTAACCGTGTGATGGTTGTTGCTCATGTGGTTGTTAATTCCAGGCTGCAATGCTGTTAGTTTGTTGAGGGTATTTCGATCTGTTGGCAACCCCTGAACACTTGCTAGCTGCTCCACGCCCTGCATCTTCTGTACCTGGGCCTTGGTCACAGTGGCATGCCGAAGATAATTTTTCAACCCCTCTGCACAAGTTAGGAGTAAAAATTTGCACAAACAGGAGAGTGAAATCATAGTTTTCTCTGCTAGCGAGAATTTGTTAGCATCCCTAGTTCACATCCATGGACTGACTTTTCCAAAATAACTCATTTCAAAGTTACCATGTTTGAAATAGAATCATCCAGAATAAGTTAGCAGAGAGGACCAAAAGTCTAAAATAAAAAGGTAGCAAACCCATTATTATAACAGTAGCCATAGAGAAATTACCGATTGGGCCAACTTTGTGATCTCGACAGAAATCAACCAAATCCTTCATACTATTCACAACCTCAGAAATCTGTCAAAAAATTATTACAAGACTGGATATCAGCCTGATTTCACCAACACAAGCTAGTATCAGACAAAGCTTAAACCTGACCTGCAAGCATCTGACATATCTCTTGGAAAAACCCAAATCATTTAGCGACTGCAACTCCAAACTCTTTGCAAGCTGGCGTCCAGCTGTAAGTACCCTGAAAAACAGTTTGACATTATTTTAGACATAATAATTAGCAAAAATTGCAATGGCATCAGCCAAGTCCCGTGCAAAGTGAGGACCAAGGTCAAGTATGTAAATACAATAACAGTAACCAATGGTGGTCTGAACCAAGTTTTAGAAGACTATCTGCAGAAGCTTGCCATCAAAAGCAATCATGACTTTGTCTGTGGCATTATATTGGAATTGCAGGTTTTGTCATTGCCCAATGAGAACACAGTTCCAACTGCTGGCAAACTCAAAACAGTATACTTCAACTATTCTTAGTAGGCCATCTCATACCAAAAAAAAAAAAAAAACTCATTGTTGAAACACTATCTTAATAAAGAGATTCGATTCGGAACTATCATATGTCCAAGATCCAATATTGAAATAATTTTTGAGGTTTTCCTTGGCTTTGTCCGTGTCAACAAACAATTCAAAATGCCTCTGACTTTTTTATTTTTAGAACAAGTCCTAAGTCAAAGCAATAATTCAAAGCAATTCTTTATACACTATTTCGAAAACCCAAGGACTCAATTGTATGGATATGTAAAATACAGGATTTCCAATCCTAGCAAAGAAATGAGGGAAACAGACACTCAATTTAAAGTGAGTAAACAGAATTCTATACTCGAAATGTTGAAACACTATCTTAAGGGAAGTATCCAATCCCTTCTCCAACACATTAATTAAGCAGGGCGAGAACTCATAATTTACTTTTCAAACTCTTTACCAATCAATATACTAGCTAAAGCCATATGCGGTAACATATGTTTCCAAGGTTGGTGTTGCGTCACATGCTGAATTAGAAGGCAGGTACAGATCAGTACCATGTCAGGTCAAATCTTCTTACAGAAAAAGAATTCCCGGTCAAGCCAACTTTGAGTCTCTTCATCCTAACCATCTAAAGAATCTATAGGCTTCAGGCAGACCCAATTCGATAGCATCTTATAGAAAAAGAAACTAACATATTTGAGTGTCTATATTGTCTTACATATTACTGTTTGTTTGCAGATCCTGCTGAGAAACACCATCGGGTCCGCTTTCAGCAATTGTGATCTGACATTTCTGTGCAACTTGAACCAATTGATTTACCTGCAGGAGAAATCAGAACATTAACTACAATTTCACAGATCTGAATAAAATTGCAGTAAAGCAACCATAATTTTTAAGGCCCTTGTTAAGCAAATAACTTTAAAAGTCACAAAGGATTGGAGATTCAAAACAGATCTTTAAAACATATTTGTCTTTTTGTCATCTGGTTATTTGACCTTTAAAAATTGAGCTAGAGAATACTTCTTATATAGTTTGATACCACATCTCCCAGCACTTTCAGGAGTTGGACCAGAGGAAAATTTAAGGATCATTTTGAATAGTTTCATCTATGAAAAATTGCAAAAGTTCAAATCTTCTCACAGACCATCTATGCATATTGCAAACATAATTTTAGGAATAAAACTAAACCAAGACAAACAAATTACAAAAATCAGTACCTGAGGTGCAACAACCCTCCGTGGAAGGAGTTCTTCATGGCGCCGTGCACAAAACTCCCAAGACAAAATCTGTAAAGCAAAATAATGCTAGCAGGTTATCTCAAGGACTACATTATCAGATACAACTGGTCATCATAGAACGCTATTATTGACCTTTAAGTCGTGAGAGAATATAATACGGAGCTGACCCTCACGAACTACACGAAGTTGCTCATAGACACTCTCTTGGACTGCCTTTCCATACTCCAACATCATTACTCCAGAGGGAAATCTACACTCTCGTGGCAGGTCCAAAAACAATAGCTCATCAATGACACCGCTGCCAAATTTGATTTCATTAAGTCTAGGAAGGACTTCAAAGGTTGCCTCTGTAGACATACATCATATAGTTAGTATAAAATGAGTTAAAGCAAACGAAACTCAAAAGAATACAGGACAGTAGCAGAAGAATCAAAGAAGATAACAAGATGTCATTTATTATAAAATGCTCTTGATAGTCTCAAGTTGTCTCTTCAAAATCAAAATGCATTTTATACCTGAAGCAAGCAATAATTCTCAAAGCAACACTGTAATTCTTTATGGACTATAATATAATGGCAGTTATCAAGAAGCAAAACTTCTAATAAATGGAACATATATAGTTTTCTTACCAAATCCTCTTCCAGATTTAGAACCACATATTTCACAATGCCACGCCTCCTGCAAAACAGATAGTTGGACATTAGGATGCGTGACAACTGACAACAAAGCCTACAAAGGGTAAGTCACGCATCTGAAATCAATCTGTAGTTAATGGAAAATCAAGGCATCAATTTATTTCACACATGATTGAGAATGATAAATAGCTTAAATTTTGTGAGGGCATCAGCTGTATAAGTTTATCACGAAGTAGTAGCATGTCAATAATAATTGCTACAGCAGCTTATTTTTAATAAGTAAGCAAGATACCATAGCTGCCTGGGGGAAAACACCGAGTGCATGATGCCCCACATTATCATATAATGACAAGCACCATCTTTTCTTTGCACGAGGTGAATAGTATTCTGCCACAAACTTCCTCCAATAAGCAATACTGTTATCCTGTCATACCAATAAAGCTATATCAATATTTAATTCCCTTAGTGCTTCAGGACTTGCAAAAATAAAATTCAGGTAGCTATACAGGATCATATGTTCACAAAAAAGGGCAAAGAGTCCCAATACAGATTTATGCTTAGAAAGAAAATAGAAGGTTGGTCCCATGCAAAAGACCCAAATGAATCAAAAAGCAAAGCATCAAGAACATACAGCTGGCCGTTGTCTCTGATGATATAAGTATTGCATCAACCGACGAGTACAAATGCCCCCATTATCAGAGGGTCGCTTTACAGCAGGCGCCTGCTGCATTGCCTGTTGTTGTAGTTGCTGCCTCAATTGCATTTGCTGCTGCTGGAGAATTTGCTGCTGATGTCTCAATCTTTGTTGTTGAAGAAAGCTTTGCAGCTGAGGATTTCGGCCTTGCAACTGCATGGTGTCCTGCATCTGCAACAATTGCTGCAGCATCGGCTGTCGCAGAATATCTTCCTGCTTAATGTCCAATCTAGGTTTCTTTTGAACCTGATATAGATTAGTAGGATCTTGAATGAAAGTTCCAGCTGCACGCGGGCCCAAGGATTGTAGAACTTGTCCAGGTTGGGAGACGGGAAAGGATGTTGCACTCGAGCCCCCTTGTTGCTGATGCTGACTTTGCTGTAATTGGTGTGCATTCGGGTCTTGCTGCACTACAGAGGATCCATCAACTACTGATGAACCTGAAACGCTAATATTATTGGATGAGAAAGACATTGGCGATGCCGGCAAGCGCATATATGACTCGGTATTGATGCTTGCACTTCTCTGTAATTGGGGACCTCCTGACAGGGCCGAATTGGCATCAGTGACCAAAGAACTTGCTCCAACACTTGGTCCTGAGTTTGTCACACTGTTCAAAACTGCATTATTCATGTCGCCAGAAACTGGACCCAAATTGGCACGCCCAGTTCCAGGAACTGAATTGGATGAGTTGCCGAATGAAGTGCTCAAGTGAGAGTTAACAATAGCTTGGGACTGCCCATCCCCTTGGAAGAAAATTCCTGAACTTGAGGAAGACTGGGCTAACCCTCCAGCCACACGAGAAGTTGCCATGGCCGGCACTGCGCCCTGGTGGCTGGAGTCTAAGTAGCTCTCCAGAGCCAGGGTGTACGAATTTTAGCAATAATAATCACACTCAGCCTGCTCAATATCGTTAAAAGCTAAACCGTTCCAGGAAATCGCAAAAGGGTTCGCAGTATAAATGACTCATCAGTAAAATGAGTATCCCCTTCACCAACCATAGAGAAACAGAAGTCTGATTGCTTCTGTTAGCAATATTACTAACCAATGAAAAGGATGTCAAAAATCTACAGGCTCTCTCAACCAGACCAAATGAAGTGCAATATTTTCTAGCCAGATGGGCCTTTCAACAATTTGCTGCCTGGATCTAAACAGAGTTCAATCAAAATACATAAACAGAAAAACAGGATTAGCTGCAGAAAAACATACGCTTAAAGGAGAAAAAAAATAAAGAGATCTTCCTTAAAACTACCTTCTCCACAAAAATAATCTATTGCGACTCAAAACACAGTAGAAAGATTGAATCTTTCCAAACATAATCTTTCACAACACCATAAAAGCACTAATTTCAGTAAACCCAAGAAAAACCTAGCTCCAAACCCAAAAAAAGCTATAACACAGCACTAGTGCCAGCCAAAAAAAACCAAATTTAGGTGAGATAACGGCCTGAATCCCAAACCCAAGAACTCAAGCCATCAACGGCTAATAAACTTGCATTTCAAGCCAATCCTAACAACTGGGATTCACAACAAAAAAGTGAGAGTAAACTCAAAACCAAGAACAACAATGCCCCAAATTCCCAAATCAAAAACCCCAGAATAAACCCACGCCCCAACCTTAACTAAACCATCCAATCAGAAACTTAAACCGAAAGATCAAAACATCAAGAAGCCCAAACGAAACAACAGAAAAAGGGGGGGAAAGATAATCACTAACTAAAATCTTGCGCTAGAGATCGATCAAAGTTAGCACCTTTAACACTAATCCAAGCTTAAAAAGAATAAAAGAGCTCAAATTTAATCTCTTAAACAAGAATTCAACTAAAGCGACTAACCTGCAGAGAGCAAGCTGGATAAAGCTAATTTTCGCTTTGTATTAATTTATTTTCTTCAATTAATTTGTAACCGAAACAAGCTGTTTATATACCTCGCAGACAAGTGGTAACCGGCTACACCAGTGACCCTGTCGGGCCTGTCCACAGATCACCAGCTGTTTTGGGTCAGAGAACAGACGCGTGTCCTTAATAGTAAGGCCGTGTTTGGGATGAGGAAAAAGCAGATGAGTTGGAAGGGGAATAATTTTTGTTGGGAGGGTTTCTTTTTATTTTTAAAGAGATAATATATTCAAAAAAGAGCTTAATTTTTTAATTTTTAATTCGATATTTAACCCTTTAAAATTTTTATTTTATTAATTAACTTATCAAAAATTAGTATAACTCAAGTTAGAATATTATTTTTGTTAACATAATTAACAAATGGACACTTACCTGATACCCAATAACTACTTTCTTTCTTTTTTAACGGAGAAACTTGCAGCTGCTACTCTTTAGATATATATTAGATAAGCCTTCGAATTGATGTAATAGCCTGTAAATCACGTCAATTAGGTACTCCGCAGTAGACAAGTTATGTACGACAAGCTCGATCGAGAGAGCATAGATAGGGATAATCAAACACAGAACTTTTTGGCCCTATATCCCTCCACTCTACTTCGACCACCTCTTAGGAGGCCCTAACGAATACATTATATAGGTAAAAAAATTATTTTGATCTAATTAGAAAAACTTATTATTAAATTAAACATTTTAATTTTTAATTTTAATTAAAATATTATAAAAATTAAACAATGTTTAAATTATTATTCCATCTTTAATTTTTCAAGTGATAGGTTTAAAAGGTAAATTAATGGAATGTGAATTAATTAATCAGAACATTATTTTATTTTTTAATAAAATGAAAGATTTAATTAGATCATTCTTCTTTTTTTAGTTTTTACATTTTAAAAAAGTTCTGATAATTCATTATATTATGATCTTATCTAAAAAAAATTTAGTCTCATAATTTTTAATCGTATATTAATAAATTAATATGATATAAATAAATTGAAAAAATTAAAACTCTTGATATATTAAATTTCCCCATTTAAAAAAACACAGTAAGGGGTAAAAGAGTCCTTGAAGTTTATTAGCTTTGTCCTTTTTTTATTTATTTACAAGGGAAAATACAAGCTAAATCAAAGCGCGCGGAAACATAGCGCCGAGTGCATCGCCACGGATGAGGGTACGAACTCCAAAAGGAGGCTCCTGGAGGATATGACAGTCCAGAATCAACCGGCCAGCGTAACGGGCGAGAAAATCTGCGCACTGGCTCCTTTTCCGGTACACATGCTGAAGTTGAGTCGTCCACTCCCGGCTCCTCAGATAGTGGATACCTGTCTTTAAGGCTTAAGCAATGATCTATCACCAAATGTTATAAAATTAGTGGTATCTTGCAAAGTGGCCAAAATCATATGGCTAGGGAATATTACTTTAGGCATCGTTCACATGGAAATTCCCTAGCATTGGAATTAAAATTTAGTAATAAAGAATTTGAAGAATAAAAATATAAATAGGTTTCATAAAAAATAATAATACATGAATCTTCGCTGATTATCATTAAAGTAAATAAATTTTAGTTTTCATAATAATAATAATATTCTTAATTGTTATTTTATTTGTATATATCAAGACAATTGTTAAGTATATATAATAGAAGCGAGTCTTAAAGCAACTTTAGTAGCAAATTTACGTGACCTCAATTAATACAAACAACTTCTTTGTAAAATATAAAGAAAAAGTTACGTACATTATGACCCTTCTCAGACTCCGACAAAATGGGGAGTTTTATGTACTGATTACGTTAACTTTTAAGTATATATAATAATTTATAACTTATACATTTCTTATAAATTTTTGAGTAAGTTAATAAATTTAAATTAAGTGATTTAGCTAATTTCGATACTTTTAATGCGTCTTCATTTTCGACTCGTCTTTTTAATCACTGTAATGGATAGAATTCAATTTTCTTTATAATGATGATATTTTATATAATAATTCATAAATTATTTTATGAATTCATAACTTATAATTAATTAACAGAATTTTAATTATGATGTAACTTTTCTCTAAATCTTTCTTCTAAAATCATTAAAGTAAAAACCAACTTCCAACCACGACCTAAAAGCCTTGGTATTAATAGATATATAGGTGAGAAACTCTAACTTTTGGATATGAATGGCTTTGAAGGGGACGAAATCTTCTATTCCATTCTCACCCTGTGCCATTACACAACATCCACACATTTAACAATAAGCAAATAAGACATAGCTAAATATGTGGATGCCATGCAATAGCACAAGGTGGGAATAGGGTTTACGAAACAAACGATTTCATGTCGTTTTGAAGTAGCCTCGGAACAAATTGAAACACATTTAAAAGAGTTCATATACAATTAAGACATCACATTTTAATTCAAAATTTAATAAACTATAATTCCTATTTTTGTTACTTTTTTAATTTTTATATCTTTTTTTAATAAACTATAATCCCTTTTTTTGTAACTTTTTTATTTTTATGTCTTTTTTTTTATAGAATTACTCTACTTATTATAAATTTGTATTATTTCAAAACTTTCCTTATCATGGTTCAAATCATGTCTTTCACTGGATAGTTTATACCACAAAACACAATAACCATTACGGGCATATTATACGAGGTTTCAAATGATATGGTCGAAATATATGTTGGTACCTGACAACTTGTGGTAGGGTAGATATTAAACTATTAGTTGTTTGATGTCGATTTGTACAAGTAGCTAAACACATGGTCCACGCGCATAAATGGCCTCCATACTTTGACCAATTCATCTGGGCTCAAAATTCCTAAATGAATTGTCCAAATTATTAAGTGATCGTTTCATCACAATAGCTTAAGCTATTGTGTAAGATCAATTTAATTAATTTTATGTATTCACTAATACACCCATTCAAGTGAAAGTCTTTTGGGCTTAAAACTTGCACAGACTCACTTTACCTTGTGCTGAATAATAGATAAGTGGTAAGATTTGAACTCAGGATCATTTGATCACAAAGGCTATGATACCACAAACTCCTTCAAAATGATGTCATCTCTGGTTATATAGGTTGAACTCAACAACACCTTAGCTATTTTTCAAGCTCAGACCGGCTCATTGTTAAGCCTAATCCTATCTATCCGAGCAGAAATACTGATCACAAAGAGGAATGAATTTGCTAACAAACTTCTTGAAATGGTGTGGAACAAATATGAGGCCATAAATCTGATTTCTAGACATGCTAGATCTTCTCCATCGTGATCAGCCTCGGGTTTTGGAGAGGTTCCTCCAAATCTGGATCGTAGCACCACAGCGAGATCATTGATGATTCACCGTTGGTACTTCCAATGATTCTTCATGCCGCTAACCTAGTTGGAATATGAAAATGGAACAGAAAATAACAAAGGATTATCAAGAATTGGTTACCGCATGATTGAACTCGAGGTGGATTTCAAAGCGGTGATCAACATACTCTCTTCCTCGGTCGACCGGTCTATGTCTCTCAATTTTATCGTTTGGGAGATTTACGAAGTGCTGACTTATAACTGGACTATTACTCATCGACATATCTATCGAGAGAGTAACAGATGTTTTGAGTGGCTTGTCCACTATGTCGAATAGTTTGACATAGAAGTTACTTATTTTGTTACTACACCCTCTGGGTGCCATCCCATCCTTCTCCGAGATATGTCAAAGCTTTGTTTCCTTCGGCTCGGTTTGTAATTTTGTCATGTTTATCCCTTTATTAAAAAAAAAAGAAGCATTGCCAAGAACAAAAGCAAGCACATCACAGTTCATACTAGGAAACTTGAGAAAGAAACCTGTTCAATGTCTTTTCCAACAAAACGGGAATCTAAAGCATCTGCGACTTTCATTACTCTACTACAGTTTTTTCTATTTCCTCAACTGCTCCATTTCATAATTATTTTATAATCTAAAAATTATTAGTGTAATTGTGGTTTCTAAATACGTATTAAATTAATTTTTGAATATTTATCTAATTACTTACAAATTATCACTTAATAAGTGAACTTACTGATATGATTTTGAGCCATGGTCTCATTGTAAGCATTCTTTTTGTCATTATGATAAGATAAATATATATATAATTTATCTTAAATTAAGATAAAATTCTTATTATTATGAGAAAATCATATAAAATATACAGAAAATAACATATTTTATTAAATATATAATATCACTATTAATTCATACACTTGCCATATAGTTCCAGGCTCTAGTAAACTGTATGATCCATTCATATCAAGGTTGGATTGGACCTGAAACTGTCAAATTTTGTCCTGCTGATTAAAATGTAACCAGGAACCTGAAACTGTCAAACTTTTTCCTGGAACCTCAACCTGACTAGAACGTAGTCAGGGACCTGGACTCTACAAAGCTTCAGCTCAAGTTTTTAGAGGTTCTTCAATATCATATACAGCTCTAATGGTTTAAGGAGAGGCTAGATTATTAAAATGATTATGTTAGCAAACAGACATTAAGATAAGATAATCCAGAGAGGGACTCGTTATGAATTGCAGCCTAATGAGACAGATCCAATAATACATTTCTTATAAAATCAAAGACTAATAAGCAGGGTAGTTCATGACATTTTATAGGCTATGGCTAAGAAACTTTTTTATTATTCTTTATTAAGCTCTCGACTTTCATAAAAAATAAAATGAAAACTCTTTTATTAATTATTTTATTTTTCACGGGAATGTACCCCCGCATACCTGCAAACACCTACCAATTCTCCCGAGTCTAAATTTTCTGTCTAATTTTATGGTGTCTTATTATGTCCCATGAATTTATTTACGTGAATCCCGCACGAGTCCCACATAAATAAACGCAGGATCCACATAAATGAATGATTGAAATTCATGAAACATAATAAAACACCATAAATACTATCTCAATCCTCCTTCTAATGATGACGAAATGCATGCCTTATGATTATTCATAACTTATTTATTTCTAACGCTTTCTACACAAACAGTATAACAACTGATATTCTATTATTTTGTGACATTTATGATTGAGAATACTGTATTCTAACAACCACTTTCTAGCCCTCTTGTCTCACTCTCTTTTATTTCCCTTTTTAAAAATCTCTCCTAAATATTGATGCGTAGGACCTAATAACATAAAAGAGTAAGGCTCGAGGGCTTAGTAATGAGATAGAATGGAGTGTAACACACTTCCATCGTTTGATTGAAGATTTCATAATAGAATAGAATGGAATAAAATAGAAACGGAAGGTTTCATATTACATTTCATTTCATCATAAACAAAGAAATATGAAACATCTGATTCGGAGGGTTTATGATGGAACGTAAATTAATAAATACTTACTACCTAATATATCCTCAATAATTCTTCTTAATACCAATTGTGGCCATTTATAATATTAATATAGTAAATATAATTTAATAATATTTAATATAATAAATATTATTAAATAATTAATAATATTATTTTTATATTACTAATAATAATTTATATATATGAACAATAAAATAAAAATTTATAATCAAAAAATTTATATTTTTTATTTATATAGAAACATATACAAATAATTAAAGAATAATTTTTATTT
>JANZLH020000131.1:608772-636088 GCA_026770325.2 Erythroxylum fimbriatum | reverse complement strand
TTATAATACAAGAAGATTTTCAGCACCAAACTGTACGTTACAAAACAACTGCGCAAGAGATTAGAGAAGATGGGTTTTTCAGATAAACGTAAAGATGAGTTTGTGAGTATTGTTGAAATTATGTGTAAAACATAAAGGTAAAAGGAACTAAAAAATAGACTCATTAATTGATCTAAAAAATCTACCCGAAAAAGCTATTTGAGAGGCTTTTTTGAGAGACTCCAAATTTGAGTTTCTTAAAAAGCTGTATTTTGGCTGTCAAAAAAGTCATATCTATTAAAAAAGTGCTTTTTATTTTACAGTCAAACATCTATTTTTCTTTCAAAAAGGCTTTTGTTTTTAAAAATCAAAACTCTTTGTATTCCAAAGCATCTATCCTACTAAATTTGGCCATTCGTTTTATTAGACTTTTAAATAATATTTAAAAATCGGACTAGAAGTTAAACAGATAAAAAAAGAGGTTTAAGTTTAGAATTAAACATTTTGAAGTAAGATTAAAATAGATTGTCCATATCTATATAATAATTTACAGTTTAATTAAAAATAGATTGTTAATGAAAAATAATTTATTTATTTTAATTTATTTGAAAATCCGAAAAGATGTAGTTTCACAAAATTCTGGTTTTGTCATAATTGCTTTAAACTGTATCTATCGGTTGCTTATTATAAACAAACCGTGACACAACTGTTAATTTTCCAACACAAATGAAAACAAAAAATTTAAGTACGAAATAAACAAATCAACACCAGAGATTTGATAACGCAGTTCAGCACATCTAGTCTACGTCTGTGAGACCCTCACTCAGCTTAATCACTTTTTACCAAATAACAACAATAGTTTTACTCAAGGCATTACAGAGCCGATTTACCCTACCTTAACACTATCCCTCGTCCTCACTACTCGTGAAAGGATTTCACTTCTAATAATACAATTACCTCGTGCTAACCTCAACAGAGGATTTTCTCAGCAGTATTTGATAATAAAAAATGAAAATAAAATAATTCAAGTGGTGTAAACAATAACGGACATAAACAAGGACCTATGAGATCAAAGAAACAACTCCCCTAAAAATCCAACTTCTTCAATGAAGGATCAGAAAATTGTCCACCAAAAATTGTGTTGTGAACCGTTGATAATGTCACTGAGATATCCCACGCACAACAGCCACGGAAACTTGACAAAAACACTAATGTTTCATCACCAAAACGTCAAAACAAAATAGCTGCAAACCCACGAAAACTGTTGAATGTTTTTCAGTCAAAAACCACACAAAGACAACCCCAAAAAAATCACGCAATAGATAGAAAACACAGCTGCCCAATAATGACGGATAGATCGTGTAATGTTCACAAAATAGAGAAAACACAGCTGCTATATGTTAATCAATTAAATAATTGTTTCACCACTGAAACCCCTAAAAAATACAGCTACACATACAACAAAAAATCTGCATGTTGTTCCTCTCAAAAAACTAATTAAGTAACTATCCGAAAATTCCAGTTAATGCGTGTAGTACATAGCCACAAAAGATTGCCCAAACCATCAAAAATCATCTACCAAAGATAACGCAAGATCAACGAATTTACAGCTGACAAATCACACATTTTCTAGACATTTTTCACTCAAAAACTATATCTAGACAGACCAGAAAATTTACGCAACCAATGGAGTAAAACACAGCTACAAATCTGGATAGGATTGCCACAAAACCAGCCACCAAAAATAGTTTTAGATACCTAAAATTACAACTGCCAAGTCATCATATCCCACACAAATCAGCCCAGAAAATTCGTACAATAGGTAGAGAAAAACAAGTATCCAATGTAGATAATGTAACCAAAAAATTCAGTTGCCTTAGATATATAAAACTATCGAAATAGGCTGTAAAGAAGAGTCCAAAAATCACAAAAAATTTGCATCTTATCTTAATCAATATATGATGATTTTATTCCAATTAAATCCTATTTTGACAGTAAAAAAGAGTCTAAAAATTACAAATTTTTTTTGCATCTTATCTTAATCAAGATATGATGATTTTATTTCAATTAAATCCTATTTCGACTACGATTTTATCTCAAATAAACCTGATCTTCAAATAATCTCACATAAGGTAGAATGATTATAATTAAATTCCACAAATAACTAAAGATATCCTGTAGCGCCCCCTTACCGTAGGGTACATACCGGGACGCCTGCAGGTCATTCCGGTACATATCCTTCGACAAGGAAGAACTACGAACAAACACCACTATACTCCACATAGCATAAATTTTCGATACTGAAAACCAACCGGTTCGCCACTTGGCGACTTTTTCAGTCCGAAAATTTTCCTCGAAAAATTTCAGAACAATTCCTAAAATTTCCCTAAAATGTAAAACACACAAAGAATCACTCCAATTAATTTTTCACACACAAATACCATATGATCCACAACAAAATTTCATTTAGGCACAAATACCGAGAAATGTCATGAATGCATTTACAGTTATTTTTCATGTGCAAAAGTTCACTGTTCACAAATAAAATTATGCATGAGAATTTCAAATCAGCCCTAATCACTCTTGCCCCTTTCTAAAATACTATTATACCCTTTTCATCAGGAGTGAGATGTTACAATTCCCCCCTCCTAATAAAAATTTCGCCCACGAAATTCTTACCTGTTTGGTCGAATAGATGAGGATACTGTCTCCTCATATGCTCCTCAGTCTCCCAAGTGGCTTCCTTAATCGAGTGGTTCCTCCATATAACTTTCACCAATGAAATCATCTTATTCCTTACATATCCAATTACAAATAATGTCCAAAATATCATAACACATATATTAAAATTATTAATTTATAAAAATTAACCAGTTAATTAATAAATTGATCGGTATTTAACAACAAGAATTATTAAAGTAAATAAAATTGAAAAGTAAAAAACTGAATAAAAAATCAAACGGTTCAAAAATTTTACTGTTAAACAGGCAAAATAAATCGAATATTTTAATTGTTGCTTGTAATTTATTAGGTATTCAATAAAAATGTCATAATTTCTATTTCGTTTATGTGTAGGAGCACCAAACCTGCTTTCCACCGGTAGGGTCCATTATTATTATTATTATTGATAACTTTGTGTTTAAAATTTCTTTTTAACGTATGAGAAGTAATATCCCATTTAAGGTTTGGTAGATAATGACCATCTTTTTTCATCTTATTTGTACCCTGTTTATTTTCAATTTAACTAACTTTTTGTTTAGTTGGGCTTGTACCAATAGAGCTTTTGTCAGTAGAATTTGTAGAGCTTCTTTTTCTATAAAGCTTTTCTAAGAATAGCTTTTCTGAGAATAACTTTTCTAAGAAGTCAGTTAACTGTTTGGCTCACATTTTAAAAAGAGCTTTTTTGAAAGAGCTTTATGCAATAACTTGTTTGGCAACATAAAAATAAAAACATTTTTAATTTTAACTATATTTTATTTTGTAATAAAAATTATTTTGTGCATATACATATTATTTAAAGTATATTAAACAATATACAAAGCACAATATATTAATTATTATATAATTTTAAACCATATAAAACATAAATAAAAATATGTCTACAAATTTTTTATATGGATTATAGCTTAAGTAAAACAAATATAAAAAAAATATTAAAACACATAAAAGTCAAATAATATTATATGAATTCTAAAATAAATATTCAAATTGAGTAAATAGTTAAATACATAATAAATTATGCACTTTATTGTAATAGAAAAGATGAGTTTGCAAGATAAACGTGAAGATGAGTTTGTAGATATTGTAAGAATAATATGTAAAACATAAGGGCAAAAGAGACAAAGAAATAGGTTAATTACTTGATCTGAAAAATCTACTCAAAAAAATCATTTGAGAGGCTTTTTTTTAGAAGATTCAAATTTGAATTTCTTAAGAAGTTGTATTTTGACTGCCGAAAAAGTTAGAAGTGCTTTTTCATTTTACAACAAAAACACCTATTTTTTTTTTAAAGCATTTGTGGTACAGAAAAGTACTTATTGAATTCTCAAAAGTCTATACAAACAGACACTTAATGACATATTAGTAAACGCGCTCATGTGTTTCTAGTCTCTTTTTTATAGTCATTATCATCATCATTATCATTATTTTCTGTAAATCAAAAAATTGTTGTGTATTATGATATCATAAAAGAGAATAAATTTAACATTTTTTTAATGAATTCTTATGTAAAAAATTATTAATTAAATTTTAATTAACAAACATAATTTTCTTAAACTTAAATTAGAATTATTATTAAATCAATTTGAAATCAAAGCATTACAAATAGTATTAAGTAAATCTTACCATTAGGAGAATATAGAATAAGAAATATTAATAAAATGAGTACATATTAGAATCTCATACCAAAAATGACTTAATAAAAAAAACTACTAATTGGCTTTCTAACTAAAGATTCTTAAATTTGTGATTACCTCCTTAAAAGTTATTACTTATTATTGAGTCAATCTAACTAACTAGATTGGCCACACCACACGAAGTCGGAGTTCTCCCACAGTTTTCACTTTTCAGTTTTCACGCCAAAAAGGACCGCATCGCCCGTCAACTGCTTAGGTCCCAGTGATGTGATCTTGGACGGTTTGGTTTGAGCGTCCGCTTCCTTTGATTTTGACTTTCTCATCTACTCAAATTAAGGTTATGCCATTAGAGTTTTTTTTGTTCCAATTATGATATTTTTATCGTATTTTACTAAATCTTATCTACACAAATGTGTAGATCCCACGTTAATATATGAATAAGATTTAACAGAACAAAGTTAGTAATTGAAATAGAGAATTTGATGCGCATGAGAATAAACCTAGATAGTGGTCATTTGGTCATGTTCAGTTTGCGACTCAGACTAAGACAATCTTAAATGTTAATATTTTAAAAAAGTTTTTAAAAGTAAGATCATTTTTTGCGATTTAATTCTTAAAAAAAGATATAGATTTTTTTATAGTTTTTAATTTTCTTAAAAAGTCACCTTTTTAAAGACTTAATTTGGTTGAAAAATAAAGGTGAAACACACGTAATATGAACCTCAGACATGAAATGATCAAATGCTATTTATACGACCATTCAACTAAATTCTTAAACGTGAATTTAATTAACTAATTAATAATAAATTATAAATATAATTATTTTAAATTATTAATTAAAATCAAATTTAATTAGTTTAGGTCGAATTTAAATATCGAGTTAATCTAATACATTAGTAAATTTTGATTAGTTCACATCTGATTTTTTATCTTGTATGTACTTTGTCGTCATTTTTTAACCAAAGTTTAAGAAAAGTAAATTTTTTGGAAAATTAAAAATTAAAAACATTTTTAAAATTATATGAGAGCCTATATCTTTACCCTATATCTTAAACTTAATACTAAAACAAAATTATTTTATGATTGAAAACAAATTATTCAAACCTCAAATTTAATTTATTAATTTCAGAATTGATCAAAAGAACCATCTACAATCTTGACATAAACCTAGTAAAAGTGGGATGAGATCTTCCGTTTTATTCTCTCTGTTCCTATTCTATGTCATCTCTTTTAAGTCACAAATTTTACGATAAATAAATCTTTGTTTCATTCCTTCTGAATAGAGGAGATGGAATCTATTTTGTGAGATTTTCGTATAAATATGTTGATGAGATTTAATGTTATTGACAAATAAGTCACCTTTATTACCACTTTACAGAACCATATATGAGATTTTCACCTTATACAGCTCCTCGTTTAATTCTTTTAAAATTATTGGATCCTTTTTCTCTTTCGAGAAGCTCCGAAAAAAGATATCATATGAATTGAATTACGAGATTCTGTCGTCCTAAAATTATAATTCATCTTTTGTCTCAAATATTCAATTGTAGCATATCATGTCTCAATAGATTGACGTAATTTTTCTAGTGTACATTTCCATAATGAGAGTATAAATTAATTACAAAAGTTCCCACTTGTAAGGCTGATTCTCTTGATCCAAGATAAGTAGACCTAAGTAAAGGCAAAAGCAAGAGATCTATTGAGTAGTCTTCACTCTTGAGAGGGACTCGATCAGGTTGACTTTGCACGTTTTGCACCTTTTTTTTTATTTTTTTTTTTGCATAAATTCCGATACGAGGTTCGAAGAATAAGCCGACAAACTTCCTCAATTTAAACATTTTTTTTGTGCGAACACACAAAATTTAATGTTATTTACGTTTATTAAAAAAATATGCGATAAAGACGCAGTTCCAATTCCAACTTCCATTGCATTAGTTTGGATTTCATTAAACATATTTACAAATGTTCTTTTTGTTCAATTGAATCGAGAGTGAAGATAAGTTGAATTTATAATTACCGCAAGTTGAGGTTTAACGAGTATTATATCGTCATAAATAGGTTAAAAGTTGAATAAAATTGAATAATTTAAAAAATATTAAAAATATTACTCTTGTTTACAAAAAATAAAATTTAATTTAAAAAATAAATCATTAAAAGAAAATTAATTGGTTTATTTTATTTTATAAAAGTTAATCAGTTTATAGAAATTAGCTAATTAATAAATAAAATAATTAGTTTTTAACAACAAAAATTATTAAATTATATCAAATTAAAATTAAAAATCGAACTAGTTGGTCCAAAGTTTTAATTCAATTTTTAAAACATTGGTTATAATAGTAAAAAAAACAATAGTTGTTAAGATTAAAAACAAGTTGGGTTAGACTCAAACATTATAAGTTTAATTCAAAATTGCATTAGTTTAAGTGTTAGTGAATAAATAAAACTAATTAAGTTTGCCACACACAACAACTTAAGCTATTATGAAACGGTCACTTAAGATTAAGTTTTCTCTATTAACTTTTTTTTTTGCTACAATAGAAATAGAAACAAATCAAACAAAAACCATCCGAGCTAACGCAATGTTCGGGTGATACTAAAAGCCTCATTGGTCCCAGTGAAGTAACTCCAAAATCGTCATCGGAAACTCGGTAAGCATATGAATGCCAGGACTGGCCATCTCTTCAATAGAGGCGAGTCGATCGGCACACTGATTTCTTTCTCAACTCACGTGGTGTAGCTGCACCTCCCAGCTAGCTGTTCTTTTTAGCTACATTTCCGTTTCCATGATCAACTAGAAACTTCTTTTACAAAGTAATAGGAATCCAGATCCTCTGTTCAATATTATTCTGTCCTATTCTGTCTCATAGAATATCAGCCATTTATTTTGCGGGACCTACGCGAGATCCATACGAGACCTACATAAATAAATGGTTGAGATTTATTTGACACAATAAGACACCATAATATTCAACGGAGGATCTGGAATCAAGTAATAGTAACAGTTGAGTGATGAATTTGAACTTCAGGAGGAAGACAAAATTAGATACCGTTCCTCAACCCTTCCTCTGTACAGGTAGGAACAAAAGAACCAGACAAAACATTACTTAAACGAGTGAATTGTAATTTTGAACATCTGAATTATCAGACAAATTCAAAGAATCCTCCTGAATTTCAGCTTTAGTTAGCTTCTCTTCCTCAGTTACTTGATCTTCATGAACATTAACAACTGTTGTTCCCGTCAGTTGTTTTGCTCTCTGTGCTTCAACTTCCCAATCTGTGCCACTCAAAACCATGATCATGGTGACTACACACGAAGCTTGTGCAGCCAACAGACCTAGCCATAGCCCTTCAAAATCAAACCCACCAAAAAAAGCTAACCATATAGCCACTGGCATACCTACTAAGTAGAAACAACCAAGGTTGATGTTAGCTCCTACTTTTGGCCTCGCAGTGCCTCTTAGTACTCCACATCCTGTTGTTTGTGGGCAGTTTCCTAGCTCACAGAGACCTATTATGGGCAAAACAAGTGATGTTAAAGTGATTAGTTCTTGATCTTGTGTGAACATGCTTGCCCATATCTTCCTCACAGAAACTGCAAAACACAGAGCTAAGAATCCAAGAATGAAGCTGAAACAGAGGCCTAAAATGGCAGCGAACTTTGCTTTCTTTGGCCGGTTGGCACCTAGTTCGTTACCTACCCTTGTTGATACACTGAAGCTTAGGGAAGATGGGAATATGTAGATTAGTGAAGTGGTTTGAATCAAAACGCCCATGGAAGCAACAGCTGCTCTTGGTTTAAGCAAGAGACCACAGAGCAGAATCATGATCTCGTACCACCACCATTCAAGACACACTGATATGCAACTTGGAACTGCCAAACTCAGGAGATTCTTCCATTGTTTAAAGCACTCCATTGACAATCCTCCCCAAGTCTCTTTGTGAATGCCAGAGACAAGGATATAGATGATTAGAAGTCCAACAAGGTTGAAGTTGGTCCACACCCCAGCAAGTGCAACACCTTTAATCCCCAAGTTCAGGTGGGTGACAAGAAGGTAGTTGATAGGTATGTGAAAAACAATCGAAATAGTAGCACAACATGTTAGAGGTAAATTAATGGATTGAGTTCTAAGATAGATTCTTAAAGGGTGCAAAAAAGATTGAGCTAAGAGGTCAGGAATTGAGTAAAGAAGATAGGACTGAGCCTCGGTGGCTATGGCCACATCTTGACCACAAAACAGAAGAATCGTCTTCATGTTTAGCCACAGAAAACAAATGGGCAGTGACGTTAAGATGAGCAGAAGTACAGTTCTTTGCAAACTTAGGCCTAGAAGGGTGTGTCTTTTAGCCCCAAAAGCTTGACCACAAATGGGTTCCATACCCATAGCAAGCCCAGAGAGAACAGAGTAGCCAGTTATATTAGCAAAACCAAGAGCAAGAGAACCGCCAGCTAAGGTTAAGTCTCCAAGATGACCGAGGAAAAGCATGGAGATCATCGAGCGAGAGTAGAGCAACAGACCAGTCAGTATCATGGGGAGAGCAATTTTAGCAATGGACATGGACTCTTGGATTGCCAGAGACATATGGGTCTTTTGTGGTTTCGTGGTCTGTTTTTTCTGTTGGCTACATGTTGGTCCTTTTAAGATCAACGGGTTAAGTAGGTCCTTCCTCTCTGGTTCCTCGTCCTCCATTGATGGAAGGTTTGTGTAGTGATCCGAACTGCACAGAGAAGACAGAGCAGAAGAATTTGGTTGGCACATATCTCTTATATTGTAAAACACCAAAACAGAGCAACAGTGATTGTGTTAGAGAAACAGAGACAGAAAGATTTGTTTTTGATGGGTGTGTAAGTGGTCATGGAGATAGGATTATGCCAGCTTTTATAGGGAGACGGGGGTCAAAATCTCAGGTTTAGTCCAATCTTTTCTCTGTTTTACCAGCTTGACACTTTTGAAACACACGTTCTGGTTTTAGACTCTGTTCTTGTCTCCTTGTATCCAGCGAAAAACACGAGCCTCGTATGCATGACATCAAAGATCCGATCTTTTAACTAAGATTTTGAGTTTTGATATTAAAAGAGTAAGCTTTTAAATCGTGAAAAGTGAGAGCAGAGCAATTACATAATTATGAGAAATTCAATTATAATTACGATAAATTGAAATATCAGTTCAAAAATAAATATAGATTAGTAATTTTATTTTATAATAAAATTTTTTACTTTTTTATTAGGTAAAGTACAAATTTAATTTCTTAAGACAACTTATAATTTATTATTAAAAAATTAAATCCGTTCATACTATTTAAATGGAAAAACTTCAAGTCTGCCAATTTTTAGGTTTGATTTTTAATCTTTCGTCTTGATTTATTTTTGTCAATAAATTAATAAATTTCTATTAATTCCATTCAGACGATTTAAATATAAAAACTTTAAGTTGACCAATTTTTAGGTTCGATTTTTAACCTTTCAGCTTGATTTATTTTTTCGGTAATTTTATTAATTAATAAGTCAATTTTTGTAAATTAATAAATTTATATAAACTAAATAATTACAAAGGTTTAAGTTATGTTGCCACGTGGACAGATGGATTAGATTCAAAGCAGCCTGCCCTGGGTTGTTAAGCTAATACGTACGAGTTAATGCATGATTAACGGATAATCATTATAGCTTAGGCTTAATGAAGATTAGTCAACAAAGTCCAGTTTGCAATAAGTACAATGCTCGAACCTTCAACTTCTGGAGGACTGACTTATTCGGCTCAGCCGACTTGTAAACTTGATTGGACGCAATACTTCCTAAGTTCATTTCATCTTCATCCACATGTCATCCTTTTGTTTATTTTCCTTAGGACGATTTGTGTGAAGGAAGGCATATTTGATTTGAAGACTTACTTTTATGAGTCGGATTAAACTTTATCTTAATAAATTAATTATTTGAATAATAAAATTATCAAACTAAAAAATTAAAAATTGAACTGCATATTTTTTACTGTTAAATCGGTTTGATTTTCAAAACATTAATGCTTATATCGAATGTGTGATTTATAGAAAAAATGAAGGGGTTGTTTGTTTTCGTTTTTATAAAAAATAAGCAAATAAAACGTGTTTGTCTAACTTTATTGCAAATTTTTGTTTCTGAAAACAAAAAAATTACAACAGATTTACAAAAACAAGAAAATAACGTTTCTCTGAATTTTGATATGTTTTATTCGACAGAAAAATAACATTTTCATGTTTTCTATTTTTATTATTTTAATTTAATTATTAATTTTTTAAATTTTGTATAAATCTTTATATCAATAAAATTTAAAAATACAATATATTATATTAGAAATTATTAATATAAGAGTATAGTTACAAAAATAAAAATAGGAGGATAAAATCAAACATATTTTTATTTTCAATTTTTCATTACAAATCTCAAACAAACCGGTTTTTATTTTCAGTTTGATATTAAAAATCTCAAACAAACAGATTTTTGTTTTTTAATTAAGAAAATAAAAACAAAAAAATAGAAAACTAAAACTAAAATTAAAAATCGAAACAGAAAAATAGAAGGGTTTATTAGAATATTATAAACTTTGTAAAATTTTAATTTAAATTCAAATTAAACTTATCCTTTAATTATGAAAATTAATTTATTAAGTAATTTCGATTCCTACCTAATTTATTGAAAGGAAAAGCTAAGATTGAAGCTCAAGTCGGTGGCTACATACGACTAAAGGTCAGTATTGGAGTCCATATGGCTTAAAGTCGGCATGTTTCATTTCATTCCTGTTGAGGAGGAACCCGAATCCAAGAAGTCTTGGTTTTACACCACAGCTTGTGACCAACAACAATGTCTCCATTGGCATTGCTAACCACCCGTCTAATTGCCATTGTTCACTAAACTTAAGAGTCTCCTTTTCCAAGCACATAGTTTCGAGTTTTGACTCTAAATTTACCAAACTCCAGACCTTCTTCTCTCTACAACTGCGTAGAGAAACGAAAGTTCAACTCAGTACGCTCGTTTTGAGAAAGCTATGGATTGCTCTTGTTGGAATAGAATGAGTACAGTATACTATTCAAAGACACGTGATATTGCAAAGTCCAACCGAAAGTTCGGTATATGAGACAAAGGTCGGTAAATCCTGGGATCGGAAACTTCCTAAACTATTCACACGATTATTATAAAATATTTACTACCGACTAAATCGTGGAGATTCTGAAAGCACGATGGAGAAACGTTCATGTCCACCGTCAAACATGAAACACACTTGGCGATTTCACCTTAGGCTCATCTCTTCGAAAAGAGTGAAACTGATAAGTATGTCTATTTTTAATTTGTTTCTTATCCAAGTAGGGTTACTTTTGTTTGCTTCTTGTATGTTTTCTTTAATTATCTTTTTTTAATTAAATATAATTACAGTAAAATTTAATTTCTTTTTGAAAGTTAATTTTATAAGAAAATTCTCAAATTTTACTAAATTTTGTAATGTTAATTTGATTTTTAAAAGTGGTACTAAAAAGACATTAACTTTTCTATTAATGTGGATATTGTCATGATCTACCGTATTTTTAAGAGGTAATTGTTATATATTATGGTTGGGTCGGTCTCGCTAGGCCCAGGCTCAAATCCGGAATAGTATGTGGGCCGGTCGGCCCATTTATTAATAGTGACCTAAACCTAGCAAGTATTGCTTATATAAGGTACTACTCTATTGTGACACAAGTACGAAATTAGAACCCTGTTTTTCTCTGTTTACAATCAGAAAAACTTTTACCAATACTTGAGAGACGAAGGGGCCTGCCGGCAAACAACCCCTGGCGTGCCTTTCATTGTTTTGCAGGTATTCTCTAGTTAAAGCTATTCAGGTTATGGATCCAAGTAACAGCGTCCAGCCCCAACAGATTCAGACAAAACCATATTATATTTGTGCTATGTATGAATTTTATTTTTTAATAAATTAAAATTTTCTAAATTTCTAAATTAATTATACATTTCTTTATATATTTTATTTCATAATTTAAGATGTTTGATATTTTTAATTTATTAAATAATTAAATTCATATATAACACAAATTCAATATGTAAGAGCCAAGTAGCAAAATATTAGGGAGCAGATCTGCTGTTTCCATTCTGCTATGCTCCTGTGCCTGAAATCGTTCGAACTGTTCAAGTCATTCAATATTGATGGTTTCAGGCATAGGGGACACAGCAGAATGGGAACAACAGATCTGAATGCAAAATATTAACCCGATATAATTTGTCACGTTATTCACTTTACTAAAAATTAAAAGCCCAAGATGCAACCCCAAGGCACAGGTGAGTTAGTAAGGGGCTCTTCTGGCTTAAGTGACGTCGTGGGTTCGAACTCCCCTCATGTATGCAGTCGTTTAAAACTTGGGGCCAGAGCTTTGCCTCCCGTAAGGAACCTACCCGGCTCGAGCGTGGATTAGTCTGGGTGTGGATGACTTAAAGATGTCTTCCCATAGTTGGGATTCGCTTAGGACACCTCGTGGGCCAAAAAAAAAAATAAGCCTTTCAAAAATATAGTTGAGTTTGTTTAAGAGCAAACCGACAATATTTTTGCTTAGTTTGTTCACTAATTATTTCAAGAAAACACATAGTTTATCTAATCACTAACAAAACATTGCTAGAAACATATTTCCCTAGTCATAGCTGTTATGGATTACTTCAGACATAAACCTGCCAAATTACAACAGCAAATCCAAAACAATTCGTGTAATAGACCAATAACCTTTGTGTCTTTTTGGATGTGTGCTTTGTAAGAGACATAACTCACTAGAAACGCTAACTTTAGCTATGCCAATAAGGATCTAACAAGTAAAACTCATTAGTTTAAACCAATCGGTTTCAAGCTTTATCTTAATCTTATCTACTTGTCCCAAAACATTGATAAAAAGCTGTCTTAAAAGTTGGTAAATACTGATAAGGTTAAAGCATATCTCATGACTCATTCATACTCAAAAACATCAATCCTTCCACACACACACACACACACACACAACTATGCACATTCTATACTAGATATGTGTCTTGGAAGTGGCTCCACATTCCTTGGAAGTGGCTCCACATTCCTTGGAAGTCACCTTGGAGGTTAAAACGTGTAATGTGCAACGTTAAAAGAGACGAGCCGACAACAAGGATGGTATCTATGTAGATTCTCTCTAAATCTCAAACCGATTTCATATGACTAATTCCAAAAGAAGAATCATAAGACTTTGTCTCTAGCCTTTTCTTGTCTTTTAGTTGTCTTCCAGGGTTAAGGTGGCATGGGTTAATGGGTTTTTGCCACGTGTCAGTTGATTTTATTTGAAGGAAGAAACAGTCGTCCTACGCATTTATACCTTTTGGAAAATTACGTATACTTCATTTGAAGAAGCAGAAAAAGGGTTGTAAAGTTACGGATATTCCAAGTTAAAATAACTTATTATTTCACTAACTTAAACTTTATCAATTGAATTGAGGTTTTGCACTAATACTTTGATTGATCACGTGTGAAAGTATGAATTTTTACAATTGGTTTCAATGATGCACATTAAAAAAGGAAAAAGAAGAGAAAAGATATGTTTCCTTCTCAGCTTTTTCCCTAAAAAAGCAAACCAATTCTACTTTAATCTAAGAAATACATTGAGGTACACTAAAAAGAAGATTTTGCCATTAGCATCAGGAGACAATCTAGAATACTTGGTCTAAAATTATGAATTATGGTATAAAATAAACAAACAAAGCTTGATATTGGACTACAAAAGTAATCTTAGAAGATCTATATCAAGCGTACATTAAAACTTGGTCTTTAAATTATTAAAAACTACATAGAAGTTTTAATGTGCAGAACACTGAATAGTCTAAAGATGAGTTGTTAGCAGTCAAACAGCTTTCATGATCCAAAAAATGACAAAAAGGACAGTATATAGCTTACAATACATTTAACAGATTGCTGTTGTAAAAGCAATCTTGTTAAGATCGATCCGAGAAGCATCAGAGATCATATCAGTCTACACTGTTTAGTACTTTCAACTCCTTATATTTACTCATCTACTCACAAGAACCTATACAGACCACACCCTGCAGTGATAACCTCAAGCAATTGGAAAGTAAAGCAACTGTATTAACTGCATCCACTATGAAGTTATGACGATGCCTCAGGCGTGCTAGTTAAGTTTTAGAAGACAGAGATGAAGGGATAGAGAAGTAGGAGAAAATACAATGAGTGCAACATGAATTCCAACAATACCAGTCTGACAGAGTCTAAAACTGATCTAGTTTTAAGACAAATAACAAGATCCACCCAATTTTGCGAAAAATTTGAAGGATACATTGCCAAGTCTAACACTATAACTAAATTCTACATGACATTGATTTTTGAACGCTAGTTCTTGCAACAAGTGAATAATGCAGATAGCATGTTCGGCGATTCGAATATCGCAATCAAGACAAAGCCAGATTCCCTCAAAGCACTTCTGGATTAGTGTCACTCGTCTCCTGGGGGCGATCGACTGAATACAAAGATATAAATTCTCAATATTTGTTTGGTACATCGATATTAAGAAACTATAACTTGTTTTAAGGCAAACCTGCGATATCTGTCATTCATGGGGCTTTCAACTCCATCATTTGGGCTGTCTCTTTCATCAGGTAAGGAATTTGGGCTGGCCTGTCGACGATTACGAGGACTGGGACTACGACTTGAACCACGACCATTGTCAGGGTTTGCCCTCTCTCTCCCATATGGACTGAGACTCCGGCCCCGACCATTTTCAGGGCTATGCCTATCCCTTTGATAAGGACTATCACTAGGTCCATGACCATTATCAGGACTAACCCTCTCCTTACGATATGGACTACGACTGGGGCCACGAACATGATCACTTTCATCTCTCTCTCTTCTGTAAGGGCTACGGCTTGAGGCCCGTCCATATTCAGGACTAGCCCTATCTCTTTTATAGGAATTTGGACTTGGTCTCCGATGTCGTCCATAGTCAGGGCTAGCCCTCTCTCTACGGTATGGACTAGGACCACGACCATAATCAGGGCTTCCACGCTCCCTTCGATAAGGACTTGCAGATCGTCTCTTGTCATAGCTTCGCCTCTCAGGTGACCTATCACGAGTCCTGTCAGGACTGTATCCATCCTTCTTTTCATCATCATCTCGAACTGCATATTCCACTGAAATTACTCGATCCATCAATTTGCTGCACACCACAAACAGACAAGTGGACAAATCCTTCAAACTCATTCTGGAAACACTGAAAATTTAGAAAAACATAGAGCTGCAGTAAAAACAAACACAAGGCAAAGTGCACTCTTTAAAGAAAACAAACCTCATATTAGTAGCTTCCAGCGCTTTGGTGGCATCCTCCTGTAATTCATACTGGACAAATGCAAAGTTTCTTCTAATCCTTACACTCACTATCTTCCCATATGGCTCAAAGTGCCTCTCCAAGTCCCTTGTCCTTGTGTCGTGAGGATCAAAGTTAATAACAAACAATGTCTTAGAAGGTCTCATATTATTAGTTGATCTCCTTGAACCACCACCAGCAGGCCTTCTTATGCCTCGCTCTTGCTTCAAAATCAAAAGAACAGAACAATAGTCAATAGCAAGTCCAAATCAATAACATCACTACAAACACAATCCTACAAAAGATACCGAATATCAAATAATATAACACTATAAATATTCAAAATTTAAAAAAAAATGGATTTAATATCAACTACACAAATAATGTATTACCTTTGTCCATTCAACACGAAGTCTACGACCCTTGCGACCAAATTCCATCCGGTCAAGACCACAAATTGAATCTTCAGCATCTCTGTCATCTTCCATGTAGATAAAAGCAAATCCTACAAGCATGATCAGTATAACATGTAAGAAAATTATTTCAATTGTACACTTTCACTAAATGCAACAAGATAAGAATCCTCCCGTCAATGGATTCTTGAATATCAGAAAGGATTGTCTTCAAGAGCACTACACCAACCAAAAGTGGATGTGTCGCATGATGGGTCAGTGAATATAGTGTCTTCTCCATCTATTCTGCTGCCTCTGCTGTGAGGTCGGCAATGATTTCTGTCTTGAAACATGTCCGAAATTGAAGGCTGGGCAAAACTTTAACATAGTACCGTGTTCTTTTTAACCATTCACTACTCCACAGTCCACAACTAAAACCCCTCGGATATGCCAAAAATTACAACATTAAACGCTAACCACTGCATCTCCACCACAACGGCCACACCACATGGTGATGAACGGCGTTAATATTAGATCCTCTGACAATGTCCCACCGTAACAATCCTGCACAAGCACCAGCACCAGCACCGGCACCTCCTCCTCTTCCTTTGGTTGTGACTCTCAACTGCATCGAGGACTGCGCCGTCGAGCAAGAGTTTCTCATCGGTGTTGTCGCAGTCGAGCATGTGCCTCTCAGCCACCTCTCTGATGGGAAGATTGAATCAGCCGTCACTGTCCTCCTCCACACTCTCGCAGAACCTTTTCTCTGTGTTTCTCAATCTTCTGCCTCACTGAAAGATCTGGTTTATAATAAATATAACAAAAATGAACTAAAAAATCCCAGAACACTAATAGAAGAAAACGTTTTCTAAATTTTATAAGGAAATACCTTTGGATTTGTCAACGAAGAAGAGGGAATCGTTAGAGACGTGGGAAAGAGAGCTGCCGGAGAGAGCGTCCCTTGTGGATTTTTCGAGGAAATCGCCTATGTCTTCGGTGCTTATATTGGCTCTCCATGTTTTCTTTCCCTTTCTTGAGCTTTTTGCTTTCTTCCCCGTCCCTCTCTCTTCCTATTTTTCTACTTTCCCCGGCCGCCAAAAATCAAAATCTCCTTTCTCTGGTCTCACCGTATGCTGCTGCTTAGTCGCTGAACCGCCTTCTCTCTTATGGTGTTATTCCTTATATTTGTTTAGGTCATTAACTAAACAAAATGCTAGTTCAAAAAACAAACTAAACAAAATGCGACGTTTTACTCGCTAAAACGTCGGGCTTGTTATTTTGTGACGTTTTAATAAAAAAACGTCGCAAAAAATATTACCAATTCGTGACGTTTTTATAAAACGTTGCAAAAAAGTTAAACTTTTCGTGACTTTTTTAAACGTTGAAAAAAGTCTTTATAATTTGTGACGTTTTATTAATAAAACGTCGCGAATTATATTAATTTGTTGTAGTGACTTGTTCTTTATGTGTGACCTATTAGGCTCTTAAATATGTTGGCAATAGATATAAATTATAAACCTAAATCATATTAAAGATTAGATAAAATAATCTCCTTTAATTTATCTTTAAATTCTCTAATTAAATAATTTATAATCATAGATCAAGATTGATACCTAGTAACACATCATGACTAACCAAATATTTAAGAATGTTAAAGTGACTTTAACTAACCTTTTCGTGCATGTTTTTTTTGGTATAATTCATTTCTTTCATCATACGATGTTTTGATTATACATAAAGTATGAAATTAATGTCTACTCTATTTATGTCCAATCATGTTAGTTGCCTGCTATTAGCAATTGATTCAACTAATGATATTTGAAAACTATTTACAAAGGTTCACATCTTGGTTAAGGATTTCCAAAATAAATACTAATTAAGAATAATAGAACAATCTTCCTAATTACTTTAAGGTAATGAATCCTATACTGATCACTCAACTATCTCTATATATTTCATGCTACTTCTAATAACTATTGATTGAGCTATTTTAAACTAAAATAGGTCATAAGAGTATTAAAACAAAGAAATCCCTATATGAGACATTTTCGTGATCTCAAGTCAAATGATTACTTATACAATCATCACAATAAGAATTTTCATAGACGTACAAGTAATATTCTAAATAAAATTCTCATATGGGGTTAGTTCAGCAAATTTGTTGTCTAACTAGCATCTACTCATTTGTTTAAGTATCTCTATATTTTTAGTCTATAAGATCGACTACTTCTTTCATAAGAAAAAATGTAATGTGTGTTAGCCTTTTTACACTTTATTAATATCCAATTTTAATAGAACAATGAAATGTTTACGAATAATACATAAATGCAATACAAATCTCATAATTATGATCTCATCACAATTTCATTTGTAATGTACATTTATCCCATAGAATTTATCATATAAATTTGAAAATATATAAGATAAAGATTGCCTTTAAATAATTATCTCACTGAACTATAACCAATTGATTGGTTATATGACATAAACCATTATGTGGATCCTTTTATAATTTTTGTTAAGTTTGGCAAAATCTTAGACATAATCTTGTTGTAGGTTATGCCTTCCACTCTAACTTTAACTCATATATTTAAGGAGGGACATAGATGGGTGCATTCATATGTGAGACTATATTAAGCCAGAGATTAGTGTTTTGCCTCAAAATGTTACTAATTCTTGTAATTGACCCAAAAATATATGTAATAGATCCTCTATTTAGGCTAATAATGCTTGCATTATACACCACTCTTTAAGAGGATTTTTCCTTGAATCTTCAACTTTAGATATAATGATACTTTCTCCAGAATTACAAGAGGAAAGAAGATATTTGGATACTTCATAATCTTTCTTCATTTTGGTACAATGTACCTTTTTAATCCATAATATTTTTGTTTATTAAATGGCTTCTCCAACCATATGTAACTAGCTTGTGCGGGTACTACATTATATAATATCTCATATTTATAGTTTTTAATATAAAAAGAAACTGGCACCTACATGTTCACTTTATTTTACTTGCATTCATTAAGCCACTATAGTGTATATGGCTTTAGATGATTCACATTAGACCAATTAAATTTCTTTAGAAGAGTAGTTTTAGCTATATTTGTGCAACTATCTTCATCAATAAGCATACTACATAACTTGTTATGAATATGACATATAATATGCATGATGTTTCCCTTTTCCTGCTTCACCTCGTTCTTTTTTATTTGAAAACTTAACGACGAACTCTGAATAACAAGCATATCACCTCTAACAACATACTCAACTCCACCATCACTAAAGTCATTAAGTATTGACATAGATTTCTTTTCATTTATGTTGTTTCTATCTTTAGTATGGGTTATTTTTTTTAATCATTATACTACCTAGGTTTTGATCCACACTATCTCAACCTTTAGGCTCCCTCCTATATATCTATTCACATTGAACTCCTCTTCTAGGCCTAAATCTTCCCCCCCTTTAACCTTAAAAGCTAAATAAATTTTATCATCACTTAAATCATTGTTATCTTTATTAATTTTTATCGAAGGTATCGGATAACATGCCTCCTCTTATTACAAACTTAAGCTTATTTTACCTTTTTTAATTTCACAAGTTGATAGGATCACCTTACGTATATGTTATTCACCTAATTAAGCATCATGTTCATCCTCTCAAACTATTGTCACATAGCCTATATAAAATGTTGAGTTTTCTTACTCCTCTTCAATGATGAAACTCTTTTATAAGACATATGTGAAAATTGCAAAAAAAAAAAATAGTAAAGGAAATCTTCTCATGGATTGCCCACATGTTTACTCTTAAAGATGACTATCCACTCGTATTTCAATCTTTCTTTTTAGCTTTTCTCGATGACAATCTCATGCTATATTAACTTTACATTTTTAGTTCTTTCATAAGTTATTTAAAAAGCTTAAAAAACTTAAATAAGTGTTCAATCTTATAAACTTTTAAAAACATTACTAGTTGAGAAGAAAATATAAATCATGGGTTAAACAAGAAATATAAAAATTGAATAAATAAGAAAGAATAATAAGAAATTCATTTTTTAAAATAGTTTCTTAATACTAGCTAACTTACACAACTTTCCTTTTCTTTCTTTTATTTTCTTTTCACAACCATATGATTTTTTATAACAAAAATGCAGATTTGATGGCTTGAAATGATGAGATATGAGAGACATAAAACAATGAGTTGACAAAGAAAAAACTCTAAGACAACATGAGACATAGACAAACCTTAAAGCAAGAAGATGAAATAATTTAATTTTTAAAACTTTAAAAATAAGAATACGATGTGATAGAAAGAAAAGGAATCATAAAAAAGACAATTTTATTTTATAAAAAATATAGAATAAATATTGCAACATATAAAAATCAAAGTGTTGAACTAAGAAGGTTCTAATCAGTATTTTGATGACAAAAAACATAATTACTACCAATGAGTATTATTTTCATGAAAAGCAATATAAGAATAAATAAAGTCGTAAACTCAAGATGATAGCTTATGAAGTTGATAAAGAGAAGTTAAACTTTATAACCATTAAAATGAAAATCAAAACAAGAACAAAAGAAGATCAAAGTTTATCAAATTATTTTATTAATTGTTAACATTTCATTTCACTTTATTGCATGAGTCTTTACATTCATAAAGAGAATTTGAAACTTCTGTTCAATATAAAAGCCTCTCAATCATTCAAATAAAATTCTAGGGAACATTTTGGGATGTTTAATTCGTAATTGTATTAATTGAATTGAGTTTAAGCATTTGGAGGTGTTAAAAATCATGTTTTTAGAGTGATTGGTCGACTTATATGGGTTAGTGACTGACTAATATGAGTTAAAGTCATTAAATTTGATATACTACAAGTTTGTTGTAACATTGGTTAATGTATTGGTCGAACAATATGCCTACTAGTTGACTAATATTCCAACCGTCAATGAATCTGGTGCCTTTAATGTGTACTAGTCGATCAATGCTCTATATATAGACATTGTAATAGCTAATTCTTAGCTCCAATGGCTAGGAAAGGTCGCAAAACACTACAAATAGGCATTTTCTCATTGGTTTTAGTATCAAGAAGGTTTAGGGTATGTTATACACATATTTCAAAGTGTTTTTTAATAATTAAAGCATCAAAATTTTCATATTTGTGTAACTGAGCCATTTTGGAGTCATCAAGTGAGAACTTTAAGCTATAATATTTGGATTGAGGAATATATTATTGTACTTGGTGATGCTCTAAGTGAGATTATTATACTTGGTGATGACCAAAGTGAGATTGAGATTCCTTTTTACCTTGGAAAAAGAATATAAGCAAATTTGCTCTTCACCTTAAAAAATTGTACAAAGGTTATTCTTAGCCTTAAGAGAAGAATTACAGTGAAATTTCAAGAAGAGTCTTAGGAGTGAACGTAGGAAAGGATTGTTTTGTGAACCACTATAAATCAGTTTATAGTGTCTTTTCCCCATCCTCTTTAAATTATTATTTAATTATTTAAATTAATTACATTAATCAATTTCCTCATCTTTATTTACATTGCTTATTTTTAATTGAGTAAATTAGCTAGAAAAGTTGTTAAATTTTTTAAACACCTAATTCACCTCCTTCTTGGGTGCCATTAAGGAGTAATAAGTAGAATCATAACAAGTCTATTAGGTTAGCATTTTTTAACAAAATCCTATAGTAAAGATCGTGATGACATATTTAGAAACATCATCATCATTATTCAATCAAGAGGGACAAAGCATTAGTAGACCACCTTTCTTTGATGGCAATGATTACCTTTATTAGAAGACTAGGATAAAATTCTTCTTAATGGCTAAAAGTGTAGACCTGTTGGAAATAGTTTCAAATGGTCCATTTATTCTTACAAAAATTATAAATAACAAAAATATATCCAAATTAAAGGAAGAATGGGAACCTCAAGATAAGAGATTAGTTTCTTAGATAAAAGGGCCATACACATTCTTTTTTATGCATTAGGAATAATTATATTCAATAGGGTCTCTATATACAAAACGACTTACAAAATTTGACATACTTTATAAGTTACACATATGAGAACCAATCAGTAAAGGAAAGCAAAGGATGCTAACACATCAATATGAATTGTTTCAAATGAAGCCTGATAGAAGCCTATCTAGCTTGTATACTAGATTTACAGATATTATAAAGGCTCTTAAAGGTCTTGGAATGACTTATACTAATGTTGAATAGAAAGTTGCTTAGGTCACATCCAAAGATATGGGAAGCTAAAGTGGCAGATATAATGATCTAACAACGCTACCATTGGAGGAACTTATTAGATCTCTCCTCACATATGAAAAGAGGCTCCAAGAGTCACATGAAGAAATAAGCTTCCAAAGTAAAAGAATTAGCACTTAAAGCTTTAAGGAAAAATCAAGCAAAGAGGACTAGAGAATATGTTTACTAATGGGAGAGAAAAACAATAGAATATGTTAAAAGCTTAAAAGAATTTCAATGATAGGTATGAGATAAGATATAACCATGGAAGTAAAGGAAAATCTAAAACCAAATATGTTATATAGTGAAGAACCATTACCTAATATAACAAATGAGCATAGAGCATCCACATCTAAGCATATATATGCACATTCCACATCCACCAAGACTAATCCTAAAGCAAGCGTCATGCTTTTATATATGGCTCACAACTTAGGCATAGAGTTCAATACTATCAAGGGAAGAAAAGACATTCAACCCCCTATTGAATCCAACCTTTCATGAAGACAAAATTTATGTCATTTTCAATGGACCTATGGTAGGCATTTATGAAGAATGGCATCAAGTCGCAATCCATATCAATCACAAACCATCTATTATTCATTATAGATATAAAACTTGGGTTGAAGTCTGAAAAGCTTTATCCAACTTTAAGGAACCTTCTTTGAAACCTCAATATAAACAAGTACTTGAAAAACAGCCCAGCACTTCTGACATGAAATCATTAGGCAAACCTATCAATCTTGACAAGATTAATGTTGTTCCAGCTCGAGCCATTAAGGAAGAAATGAAGAAAATAACTTCTGAAGGATTTGTCGACTGTTTTCAAGCACTTAATGAACGGACTAAAGCTCAGAAAATATTCCAATACTATCCACAAAACAGAGGTAGATATGGCCCTAAAGCCATTATTTTTCCTGATGCATAACCTATAACCACTTATCTCTTTTTTCAAAGTGGTTTAATAGATACCATTTATTTAACCTCTTTAAATACGCTTTCAGAATTTCCCACTAGTTCTATTCAAGCTATTAAAAATTATAAAGATCGGTTTGCAAAACATCGCGAAATATTCATCAAAGTATTCAGTCCCTACCCTATTTTTAGAAAAGCAAATACTCTACAAGACACCAAAGTATTATTATCACGAATTGCTTATGTCCAGCTCGGTATTAGCAATGACATGTATCCACCCATTGATACACTACCCAAGTATGACTTCAATTAGGATTTCGTCAATCAATTTAATCTCAACTGCATAGAAGGAGTCTACCAGCAATATCTCAAAGTCACTGCAGAATCAATGATCAAGATCAATTATTGTGGACCTAATCTCATTATGACTTCCACATACTGATCAGCTATCACTCCAGATGCACTCCAAATTTTAAAACAAGCAGAAGCAAGTTTTGATACTTTATTCACTAGCTTATCTACCCAATGGCAGCACGCACTGTGTCAACAATTGAAACATTATGAGCAGCATCATTGCCAGCATTGCCCCTCTACTTCACAAAACAACAAAGTCACCGATGATGCCTCTTCAGATGATATATATTCAAATCTTCATCCAAAAATCACCTTATCCCCTTAATCAAACAGTAGAAGAACAATTTCAAGATAGAAATAGCAAAAATATAGTAGCCTATAATCTCAGTGGAGCTATTACAATAACCAAAGACGTTTTAGCACAAAAGTGTTTAGAAGCCAAATTACATTTTAAAAAAAAACTATGACATAATGATATTCAACTCTGTTGTTCCAAATATGCAGAAGTACCACAACAATATGGCTGTGAGTTTACTTCATATAAACATCCTCAAATAAAGCATCCATATTTTCAAAAAAAATTATCAATGGAAAAAATATCCTCATAAATATTATAAAAAACAACCTTTCAGACCTTATAAAAAGTTTTTTTGATGCAAAAATTATAGACAATTTAAACCTAAAAAACAATATTTCCCTTAAAACAAAAAATCTTGGAAATGTTGGCTATGTAAAGAAGAAGGACATTATCCTAATAATTGTCCGAAGAAAAATCAAAACCACTACAAAGAAAAAGTATATATATTAAACTCTACGATTAAAGAAGATTTAGAACCAATCTAATCAGACTATGAAACTAATTTAACAATTTCATCTATTTATCAATATGAATCCCATGGGTCAAAATCATCAACTAAATCCGAATACAACTTTTATTCAAGTAATCATTCAGAATAAAAAATAAATGCATATATAGATACAAGAGCTGCTATATGTATAGCTTCATAACAATTGTTAGTCAAATGAAAAAAAACTAGATAAATCTCTTCAAATTAGAATAGCAGATGGAAGTGTAAAATTAATTTGGTATGTAAGTTATTTTCTTTTAACTAAGAATTAATCCTTTTTCTTTACATCGATGAAGGACTATTTAAACCTTTTTTAAATGGTCTTCTTTATTTGGATTAGAAAATATTATAATATCGTCTATATAAGCTAGGGTGAATTCTTCTAAGCCTTCTAGATTATTATCCATAAAGCGTTGATAAATGCTAGGTGCTTGTTTTAATCCAAAAGGTAATACATTCCACTGATCATGTTTTTGAGGTGGACATGTAAAAGCAGTGCGTTATTTTGTATTTTCATGTAATCATAATTGCCAATATCTAGATTTTGCATCTAATGTTGTAAACTAGAGATGTCCTTTAAGCTCAGTAATGATATAATCTTTTCGGAGTAATTTATAGGCATCGCCAATAGTTGCTTATTTAATTTTTTATAATTAATTACCATTCTTCTTTTACCTCGTTTTTGTTCGGAATGATTATTTATGTAAAAAGGAGGAGCTGAATGCTTACTATTACTTGGAGAAATTAATTTTTTATTTAAAAGTTCAATGCATTCAGTAATAAATTCTTGAACATCTTGTTGAGTGTAGGGGATATTATTTGGAATGTTTATTTCTTGAGTGGTATCTTTCAACTTAATTTCAATGAGTTGATTATTAATATTTTTAAGGGGGTCTAATGGATTTTCACTACAAATATATTCTAGTAGAGTTTTGATTTTGTTTTGAATTGACATACTATTGAGAAGATAGAATTGTAAATAATCAAGTTTTTCTGTTAAAATTTGTAATTTCTGATAATAAGTAGTATGATAAATAGGAATTTTAAGAATAATTGCTTTTTGATTTAGTGATTTTATTATTGGTGTTTTTAATGTAATATAATGTAGATATTGACAAAAAGTATTTTTAAATTTTAATTAATTGTTTCCTAATATCAAAGGTAATCCTGATTCTTATTGATAGATAGATGGTATTGTAAATGTATATTTTTCAATTATGATATTATTGTAATAACTTACGTACCAAATTGATTTTACACTTCCATATGCTATTCTAATTTGAAGATGTTTATCTAGCCTTTTCCATTTGGCTAATAATTGTTTTGAAGTTATACATACAGTAGCTCTTGTATCTATATATGCATTTATTTTTTATTCTAAATGATTACTTAAATAAAAGTTGTATTCGGATTCAGTTGATGATTCTGACCCTTGGGATTCATATTTATAAATAGATGAAATTGTTTAATTAGTTTCATAGTCTAATTCGATTGGTTCTAAATCTTCTTTAATCAAAAAAATATTTATTTTTTCTTTATAGTGGGTTTGTTTTTTCTTTGGATAATTATTAGCATAATGTCCTTCATCTTTACATGGCCAACATTTCCAAGATTTTTTGTTTTGAGGGCAATATTGTTTTTTAGGTTTAAATTGTCTATAATTTTTGCATCTAAAAAACTTTTTATAAGGTCTGAAAGTTTGTTTTTTTATAATATTCATGAGGATATTTTTTCCATCGATAATTTTTGTTTGAAAATATGGATGCTTTATTTGAGGATATTTATATGATGTAAATTCACAGCCATATTGTTGTGGTACTTCTACATATTTGGAACAACAGAGTTGAATATCATTATGTCATAGGTTTTTATATATAATTTGGCTTCTAAACACTTTTGTGCTAAAACGTCTTTGGTTATTGTAATAGCTCCCCTGAGATTATAGGCTACTATATTTTTGCTATTTCTATCTTGAAATTGTTCTTCTACTATTTGATTGCAGGGATAAGGTAATTTTTGGATGAAGATTTGAATATACATTTCTTGTTCTGGTATAGGTAACTTATAATAATATATTTTAAATTCACAAATATATTGTTCTAAATAACAAATATCACAAAGTCTTATATTATTTAAATGCCATAAAGTGTTTTGTCTTTCAGCATTCTCGATTTCTTGTTTATATGAGGCTACAAAGGAATTGAAGCTAGATTTTGCAATCCTATGATGTTCATTTTTATTTCAAAAAACAATTAAAGCATTAGAGTTAGACTCCCCAAGCTTGTCATATTTATTTTCATTTTAGAAGTTGATTAAAGCATTAAAGATAAACTTTATAAGCCTGTTTTATTCATTTTTGTTTCAAACATTGATGAAGACACTAAAACTAGAGACACCATAGGCCTATCGTATTTATTTTCATTCCATTGATTAACATATTGGAGCAAAACTCCATAGGATTGCTAAGAAGTTTAAATGTACTTCATAAGAGTTATGCCTTTGTATCATAAAAAGCAAGTCTAAAAAGATATTAAAAAAAGCACAAACTCATAAAATAAAAAAATAAATGGGATAAATGTGACCAAGCATCCATACATATACATCCTACATATAAGAGGATAAAACATAGAGAAACAAAAGTAAAAGGATATAGCCTATAAGGGGGTTTAGATATGGAGAGTTGTGCCATTAGAGGATACAGGGTTGGCGTTGTAAGAGTTGGACGATTCTCCACTAATAGGGCTTGGTTCAGCCGGATTCTGGCCGAATGGTATGTTGCCGTTTGGGTCCATTGACTAGCAACCTCCTGTGGTGACCTTTGTAGAAAACACCTGTAAAACAAAGGAAGGCACGTCGGGGGTGAGATCCCGAATAGCCCCT
>JANZLH020000131.1:560848-577802 GCA_026770325.2 Erythroxylum fimbriatum | reverse complement strand
CACTGAAAATGAAAATTGAAAATATATGCAAAAAATCAAGATAGAAAACAAGAAACTGTTTTCTGAAAGTAAACGCAGCCTGAGTGTTCATATCGGAAGTAAGCAATTTCCTATCAGTATCTGTGAATTAAATTAAGGAAACAACATCAGATGGAGAATTGAAGTCCCGTAACTTTCCAGATCAAAGATGTTTGCTGCAAAGTCGAGTCGACGAAGAACTTGATCACGACATACGTACTCTGGCGTTCGATTCTCATGTCGATGTGTCGCTTCGACAGGATCGAACCTAAGCAATAAGAGCAAATTATTGACGAAAACAGGACACAGATGTGCGAGCGGTTCTGCATGCATGTGTCCCTCGAATATGAAGGAGCCATCTGACGGAGACCGCTCACGCACCATCATTATTTCTACTTTGTACAAATTAACAATGACCACACTTATCTAATTGTCCTTTTTCTCCGCTCCTTTATCTTATGCTTTTAATAAAATTTGATTAAAATCTTTTTTTAAATTACATTCAGTTGTACCAATTATTAAGAAGTCATTAAAATTTAATGTTTAATTAAAAGTATTATTAATATTATTTGAAAAATATTAGATAATAATAAAAACTTATTAAATCCTGATTCCAATAACAAAATTCGAATATTTTATAATTCTTTTTTTGTTATATTATTTTTGGTATTTTTATTTGTTCCTGGATTATTTTTTGGTCAAATTTCTTTCTAAATTTGGGTAGGCTTGTTCGGATGAAATTAAAAAATTCAACTAGTTTAGCCGGTTCAAACTTAAAAATTTTGAATCGTTCAATTTTTTGTTCAGTTTTTAATTTTCTAGTTCGATTGACTTAAATAACTCTTGTTATTAAAAACTGATCAATTTATTAATTAATCGTTCAATTTTTGTAAATTAATAAATTCTTATAAACTAAAAATAAATCAATAATTTTTGTTTAACAATCTTTTAATTAAAATTTAAATTTTTAGATAAATAAAAAATTTTCTTTTTATTAGATTTTAAATTTTTATTTTTATTTAATCTTTAACTTATTTTACGATGATTTAACTTTCGATGCCAATTTTAAAATATTGCGAATACACTCTTTATCTCTTTATGTACTGTGGGAATTGGGATTCATCTTGGTGTTATATTGAAACACATGTTAAAGAAATTAAAGTGAAGACCCCATCAGGCCTATCTTTACACCAATCTTTAACAACTTATCACTCCTCTTAGCAATAGTTGGCTCGTTGGTTCTAGTTCTGCCACCAGGTCTTTAAGCCCTTCAAAATTATACCTTGCAAGTTGAAAAACCAATAAAAAGTGTTTGGCTTCTTTAGATAATTTATTTAAAAATCATTTCTTAGAAAATGTAAAGAAATAACAAAATTTATAAATGTAGAAAAGAGTCAAAGATATAAAATTATTTTATAATTTACAATGATTAAAAAACTCAATTGGTTAAACCGATTTAATCGTAAAAATTTTAAATTGTCCAATTTTTCAGGTTGATTTTTAATATTTCGATTCAATTCGTTGTTGTTAAAAATAAATCAATTTATTAATTAATCAGTCAATTTTTATAAATTGATAATTTTTTATAAATCAATTTCTTTTCATTTTGCAATTAAATTTCAAATTTGTTGATCGTTTCAATCATATTTTAAATTCTTTAATATTGTTCAATATTTAGCTGGTATTATGACGGGCTAATACTGATGAAACTTTTTAAACCTTAAACCTCTTATCTTTCCTATTTAATTTTTGATTTAGTTTTTAAAACATTGATAATTCGACATTTTAAAAACTCTTTAAATTTTAAAATTACATAAAAATTATACTCTTATTTTTATAAAATGTTTTACATGAAATTTTCATCAAAATAGTTAACAGAAAAACACATATTATTAATTAGAAGGCATATAAATCAATAAGAAATTGATGACGTGATTGAGTAATTTTAAAAAACTATTTCAACACTTATGCACAATTTTTCACTCAATACCTAATCATTTCTTTTATATTTTACAAAGGTTTTTAGTTACTTACGAGATGTTCTAGGAGGGTCCCAATTATAGAAAGACACCTTTAAATTATTCACATTCAGATTACTCCCCGCTCGAGCCGGGTACATTCTTTGTAGGAGGCAAAACTCTGACTCTAAATTTTAAACAACTGCATACATAAAAAGGATTCAAACCTACAACCTCACTTAAATTAGAAGAGCCCTTATCAACTCATTATTTTTATAACTCCAAACTTGGTCGTAACTTCAAATTGTAATCTCTCGTTCATAAGGAGTATGCTTACTACTCCCTCCGATTCATAATAAGAGTCGTTTTATATACATTTTAATTATTCAAATTAAGTGTCATTCTTAACTTTGTATGCATGTTTATAATTTTATTTCCAAAATTAACATTTAATTTCTCTCACATCTTAATTACACAGATTACACATATTATATTTTCAAGGTACTTTAACATGTAATTAATAAGGGTATATCAGGCATTTCATTCAATTTCTTAATAAGTGTGCATTCCTCTAAAACGACACTTATTATGAATCGGAGGTAATAAAATTTAAATTTTATATAATTTAACCAGTACTTTGTTGCTCAAGCTCAACCGTTGGAGCTGTGAAGTGCAACTTTGATACTGCAATTCAAGCTGCTCAGGGGATAGGTCCTATGGAGTAGTAATAAGGGGAGAAAGAGGTCAGTTTGTTAACTGTCTCTCTGGGTTTTCTCGATTACATTATACTCCTCTTATAGCTGAAGTTATCACTTTCAAAAAAGTCTTATCTTGGTTGATCCACTCTGGCTTTACATCAGTGAAAGTGGAAACTGATTGTCTTTACTTGGTGAAGCGGTTCCATAGATCCGGTAATGGCATCAATGAGTTGGGACTAATTCTAGACGAGTGCAAAGTCACTGATCGGTATTTTTACTCGTTCAACTTTAAATAGAGTCCTAAGGCATGTAGAAAAAATTTAAAATGTATATAATTTAAAAAATATTTTCTAAACATGGATCAAAAATATAATTTACAATTTAATAATTAAAAATAGAAATAATGAAACTTAATTCTTAAAAAAAATAATGATAATACCTCTTTGACTTCCGTTAAGTGGTTTTCTAACCGTTGGATTAGAACAGATAAGATGTGGTCTCCAAATCGGACGAACAGTTTCGTTTTACAAGGTACGAGTGTGTACAGGATAGTAAATTCCTATTATAGAATTACGAATTCCCTGTAACTTGGACAGTTCCATTTTATCGCGCCTTCATCATTTGTCATGGCCTCTGCAAGTCGCGCCTTGCTTCTCCAAACGAACGTCACGCGCCCCCCAGTGCATGTCCCCCACGCGCGTGCTAAAGATAAGCTCAAGCGCCACCGACTTCCTTTCAAGTCTCGGGGTTTGACTCCTACTCTCAGCGAATCGCGTCTTCTCCCACCACTCTCCGCGAAGAAATGGAGCTCCAAAACCGGCTCGATTTCTTGTGTTTACGTCACCGGACCGGCCTCCGACCCGATTGTCAGCGAACCAGACCCGAAAGTCGACGCCTCGGACGACCGCGATGAGACGGTGCGGTCGCCGCCGAAAGCGATAAACTGGGACTTCCTCTGCAGTCTTTTGTTTGCGCATAAGCTCAGGCTAGCTATTTCTGCGTTATCGTTGGTTTGTTGCACTATGTGTACTCTCTCTATGCCTATATTTTCAGGTATGGAGTTCAGTTTACGAGAAAATCATCATAAACTCGTGTTCTTTTAAGTTCGTAATTGTAACTGTTAGCAATTTCGCTGGTTGTAGGGCGATTTTTCGAAGTGTTGATTGGCGCGAGACAGGAGCCTCTGTGGAGGTTACTAAGCAAAATTGGAATTTTGTACTCTTTGGAACCGATTTTCACCGTAATTTTTGTTGTGAACATGAACACTGTGTGGGAGAAGATCATGTCAACACTTAGAGCGCAGATTTTCAGAAGAATTTTGGTTCAGAAGGTGTAAGCTTTGTCATCGTTTGGGTTTGTTTGATATCTTCAATTTCAGTACTGGATTTTCATGCGTTTTCTAAATGTTGAGTGTAGGTGGAGTTTTTTGATCGGTACAAGGTACGTGATACTGGTTTTGTTTACAGTTAGTTGAATTGTTTTTACATTTTTAATATGGTTAAGCCACGTCTGTGTGCTTGTGATAGGTTGGTGAAATTAGTTCCTTAGTAACGTCTGATTTGGGTTCTCTTCATAGCATTGTGAGCGAGAACGTCTCAAGGGATCGTGGATTCAGAGCACTTTCTGAGGCAAGGCACTCTATACTATTGCGAAAGTGAGCTTTGTTTCTTGGTATCTTAAATACTCTCATGATCAGAGAGTTTCAGAAGCACATTGTTTTACGTCATTTCAATATGTGATCTGTTACTTGGAAACTGTTGACATATGTCTTCTGTCCTTCTCTCATTGTAGGTAACTGGAACTATGTGCATACTCTTTGTGTTGGCGCCCCAGTTGGCACCTATCTTGGGGATTCTGATGCTTACAGTGTCTGTATTAGTTGGTAAATATTCTCCTTTTTGGAAGCATTCTTTTTTCTGATGCTTGTTCTTTTTATTCTGTTTATTCAAGGTTTAATTATTCTATTAGCATAATAAAAAAATATAGAAGGTGTTCTTTCCCTATTGAATGTGTTACTACACTTTTCTGTACATTTTCTTATCGAGTTTCTACTACAAGGACAATCAGGCTTCTTGTCCTTGTTTCTTTTTCCCTCAACAATGTTTTATCATCATTAATAATAATCAAAACCTAAATAAGTTTGAATTCATTTTTTGTATGCACTATTTCTTTTGAAACTGTTGCTACCTGGATTGAGGCTATAGTGTCTCTACTTGCTTGCCGTTTGCTGCCTCCTTTTGATTAGTTTTAAGTGTTCTGAAGCCATCTACAAGCGATCAACCATACCTGTATTTAAAGCTCATGGAATGGCCCAAGCATCAATATCTGATTGTGTGACAGAAACCTTTTCTGCTGTTCGTACTGTAAGTGTTTCAAATCAGTTTGATAGAAATTTACAAGGACAAGAAATAATACTGACAAGAAAGAGAGTTTTGGACTTCAATGTCATGGAGGGTAATTTTTGTAGGTGAGATCATTTGGTGGTGAAAAGCGCCAAATGTTGATGTTTGGTAGACAGGTAAGATCTAACCTAGGGTAATTGATTTTTTGACCATGCGGATTTTATCTTGGAGCCAATGAAGTCTTTTCATCATAGTCAAATTTACATAAAAAAAGCTTGGCAGGTCCTTGATTACCAGAGTAGTGGCATAAAGCTTGGAGCCTTCAAATCTGTGAATGAGTCATTGACAAGAGTTGCTGTTTATGTTTCTTTATTGGCTTTATATTGTCTCGGAGGAAGCAAAGTGAAGGCTGTAAGCACTTGCATCTTGTGACTTCTTTTCCTTATTTAAGAAACACTAGGAGCATATGATGAGATCCAGATCTGTGAATGTTAAGTGAGAATCAGTATAGTCCTTGCAAGACGAGTTTATGCTTGATTAAATAAAATATGATTTCAAGGTGGGTGATCTTTTGTTTGTCCCCCAAAATACTTTTTGTGATTGGAGCATTGCCTTAACGCCATCTCTCTGAACTTCTTTAAAAAGCTATTCATTTTATTTAATTTCTGTTTCTTGCAGGGTGAACTCTCTGTTGGAACTGTTGCTTCTTTTATTGGATACACTTTCACATTAACATTTGCCGTGAGTCTCTTGTTACTCTCTTGCTTGTTATGATATTTATTTCCTGAATATGGTACATAAGTGTATTTATTTTGCAGGTCCAAGGCCTTGTGAATACGCTTGGAGATCTTCGTGGCTCTCTTGCTGCTGTTGAGAGAATTAATTCGGTTTTATCTGGGGTGGAAATTGATGAAGCCCTTGCCAATGGTTTAGAGAAAGAACTCCAGCAAAGAAAAGAGCATGATGAGATAACTAGATTGTTCTTTGTTAATGGGTACAGTGGGAAGAATCAGTATCTAAATATGTATTATATGTCAGCCCTGAAATCAGCCAGCAGTGTGTCCAGCCTTGCATGGTCTGGAGATGTTTGTCTTGAAGGTATAATGAATGCATTTTCCTTTGATTTTTTTTCACATGCATTGACACCAAATTTCCTCCATATCTTGCATGTCATGATTCTGACTCTTAAAGGCTCTAATTAGAGATCCATATTGCTGGTAAATAGTGGCATGAGCTAATTTCATCTTTGCCCCAAAGTTAATTTGCATGTTATTTTCACTTAATATACCAGTCAAATACAATTTGAATACTAATATTTTATTTGCTTGAATAATAACCCTGTGCACTGAGTCTGTTACTTTTGCCTTCAGATGTGCATTTCTCTTATCCTTTGAGACCTGATGTGGATATCTTAAACGGTCTTGTTTTGACACTGAAGTGCGGAACTGTGACTGCTCTCGTAGGCCCAAGTGGTGCAGGCAAAAGTACTGTAGTCCAGCTGTTGGCACGGTTCTATGAGGTTCACTGTCTTTCTATATTGTGGTTTCATTGCATTTAGAATATTGTTACTTTTAATCCCTCAACAGGATAATAGAAGCTCTATGGGTTACATGACTGCAGCCTACCATGGGCCGAATAACAGTTGCAGGAGAGGATGTCAGAACATTTGGAAAAACAGAATGGGCTCGAGTTGTCTCCATAGTGAATCAAGTAGGCTTTTGGGTCTTTACTTTCCTGGATTCAACCAACAAGGCATAATTTGCCAACTATGTCTTGTAATATATGGAATGGGTCTTATACCTTATCAATGTATAAGTGAAAATATCATAAATATTGCTGTTAATGATGTGATGTGAATTTTGGTTTAGGCTTTGTTCTCCACCAACTGGTCAGTTTCCTTGGTGACGATTTTGACTTGAAGTATATATGGCAAGCTTATTTTATATTTATACCGGATTTTGGTTTGGGAACAGTTAAGCAATACTAGACAACCCCGCTGCAGATCAATTCATATATGGTGCTAGTTTATGCATTTCATTCTCATTAGAATGCTAAAAGGACACTTGTTAGTACACACTTTTTGTTTCCCAATTGTGTTATATTAGCATTAGGGTTTAGTTGAACTCTTAGTAGAGCTAAGGACAAAGGTGCTGCATAGGTGCTTTTGTGGATGTAATTGGTGAAATTGTGTTTTCCAAAACCACCTCTTTGGGATCTGACCTTAGGTAGCTTGAGAAATTTTTTCCTTTTAAAATCCTTAATTAACCTTAGGCTACCCTGAAATAACCACTCTTTATCTTCCTCAAATTTATCCAGGAACCTGTGCTTTTCTCGATATCCGTTGGAGAAAATATTGCATACGGGCTTCCAGATGAGAAAATATCGCAGGATGACATTATAAAGGCTGCTAAAGCTGCAAATGCTCATGAGTTTATAATTTCACTTCCACAGGTTTATTATCCTTTAAGAGGGAATGTTGATTACTTGATACTATTTTTGTCATTGTTATCAATCCTATATTTTAATTATGATTTGACTTCCAAATAATTTGAAGTTGTTCCTGAACCTTGTTGCATATCATAGGGTTACGACACTCTAGTTGGTGAACGTGGTGGCTTACTTAGTGGGGGACAAAGACAGGTATGCACTAAATTATTGTCGATAAGCATTTTCTCTTTTCTGTTTTTCTTCTAGAGAGAAAAAAAAGAGAAATCTTAAAGTAATTGCTTTTTGTTTCTCATCTCCACTTTTCAGAGAATTGCTATTGCCAGAGCACTACTCAAGAATGCTCCAATCCTCATTCTGGATGAGGTAGGTTCTTTTGTTTGCTTCTTCTGCGGTATTACATTATGCATATCTTGGACGCCGCACTAGTCCACATATTTCTCCGTGAAGCCTTAGTAATTCTTACAATGTTCTGTTTCAAGCCTTTTTTTTAGCACTTGAAAAGTGTTTTGTGCTGCAGGCCACTAGTGCACTGGATACAGTTAGTGAACGATTGGTCCAGGAAGCCCTCAGTCATCTGATGAAGGGCAGGACCACGTTGGTGATTGCTCATAGATTAAGCACAGTACAGAATGCCCATCAAATTGCACTCTGTTCTGATGGAAGGATTGCTGAATTGGGTACTCATTTTGAGTTGCTAGCCAAGAAGGGTCAGTATGCTTCATTAGTTGGAACTCAAAGGCTGGCCTTTGACTGATACTTTAGTCGCTAGAAACAAACATCTGATTGAACGAGAAGGAATTGCTTTGGTGTTTATGTGAGTGTTTGGACTAGCCTTATTTATTATTAGTACTTCAGTTCTTGTAGCAACAGTAGTTGACACCCTATTTTTCTTCTGCACAGAAATACAACACATACTGCAGTGAATGGCGATTATGAATTGATGATGGAAGTGGTTAAATGCAGTCCATAAGTCTGAAAACAAGCAAATTCTCAGTTGACTCTTACCTGTTCCGTTCTTAGATCATTTTCAAAAGAAAATAGTATATGCCAAAAAAAAACTCATTTGTTATAAATAAATGGAATAAGCTATTTTTCACCTTATCTTATTAACTTTTTGCTTCATTGCTATATTGCTTTAGTCAAATTTATTTATTTATGCTTCAAAAGTATCATTAGGTTGCCTATAATGACAATATGAATTGCAGTTATCCCAGGATACCCAAGTTCCAAGCCTAGTTGATATGACTGAAAGTTTAGGATACTTTTGCTAATAATATGGACTGTATACAGCCCCTTTTATATATTTTTGTTTCATTCTCATGACATAGAAAGCAAAATGGCGTATGTGATAGTGCAATAAACTGAACTGTGGACTTCAAGGAGCATCTGCATCGCCGAAGGTTATCTCAGTTTTTATGTTGGCAACATAGTCAGTTGGAAGATCAAAGAGCTTGGTTATGAAGTCATCATTCACAGTTTCAAGTTTGGATATTCCAACCAATCTGCATTTTCCTGCCTTATCCATCCTCTTCCCTTTTGCACTTCGTATCTCTCCTTTTGATTGCTCTGTTGTGAATTTAGTCTTCAGAGGCAGTGGAGGTGGTTTGTAGATTCCCCACAGAGAAAAGAAGACCTGGCATTCCAATTCAAGATCAACCTGCATCAACATATAGAGCAGATACTGTAAGAAATAGATCATCTTCACATAAAACATGAAACAAGAGGAAGGAGCTCAATTTACCTTCCCCGAATGTTCAATAGTTCCAAAAAGTTGTTCTGGGATTATGTCAATCTTCATGTATGGTGGCATCGGCCATCCCATGAATTTCACTGTGTCTTTTGTCAATGGTGGAATTTCAAAATTGTCCGTATCAAAGGTTACTTTCATAACGTTGCCCAAGTCATCAATTTGACCAAATCCAGTCGCTATCCCACCTTTAGCATTGTATTTGAAGTCAGGAAATTTTGAAAGGGCAAGTTTGGAACCTTCCAGAATCTGCAACTGAACCTTGGTACCAACCACATTTAATCCTTGAGAGACAGATTTGATTTCTTTCTTGCTTGGAAAGGGGAAAGCTATTTTGCTTGGAGTGGGAGAGGATTTGGCTGCTTTCTTCCTTGAAAGTAGAGAAGCTTTTTTGCTTGGAGTTGGAGAAGATTTTTCCTTTTTCTTGCTTGAAAACTGAGAAGATTTAGATCCTTTCTTGCTTGAAAATAGAGAAGATTTTTTGCTTAGAGAGGAAGAATTTTTGGCTTCTTTCTTACTTGAAAAGAGAGAAGCTTTTTTATCTGGAGCAGGAGAAGCTTTGGGTCCTTTTTTGCTTGAGGTGGGAGAAGATTTATCTTCTTTCTTGCTTGAAAGCAGAGAAGTTATTTTGATTGGAATGGGGAAAGGTTTGGCTTCTTTCTTTCTTAGAAACATAGAAGCCTTTTTGCTTGGAGCAGGGGAAGGTTTGGATTCGTTGCTTGGACAGGAGCAATCTATTACACTTGGAGAGGGAGGGGATTTGGCTTCTTTCTTGCTTGGAATGGGGGAAGCTTTTTTGCTTGTAGCAGAAGAAGCTTTCTTTATAAGGGTAGAAGGTTTTTTGATTGGTAGAGCAGAAACAGCTTTTTTTATGATGGTAGAAGGTTTTTTGATCAGTAATGGAGAAGCCTTTTCGCTGGGAACAGCAGAAGCTTTTTTTGTGACAGTGGAGGAAGTTGTTTTGCTGGTAGCAGAAGAACCTTTTTTTCTTGCCTTCTTGCTTTGAGCAGAAGAAGCTTTTTTTATAAGTGTAGAAGGTCTTTTGATTGGTAGAGCAGAAGCAGCTTTTTTGATGATGGTAGAAGGTTTTTTGATTGGTAATGGAGAAGCAGGAGAAGCTTTTTTTGTGACAGTGGAGGAAGTTTTGCTGGTAGCGGAAGAACCTTTTTTGCTTGCCTTCTTACCTTGAGCAGAAGAAGCTTTTTTTATAACGATAGAAGGTTTCTTGATTGGTAGAGCAGAAGCAGCATTTTTTATAACGGTAGAAGGTTTTTTGATTGGTAGAGCAGAAGCAGCATTTTTTATAATGGTAGAAGGTTTTTTGATTGGTAATGGAGAAGCAGGAGCTTTTTTGGTGACAGCCGAAGAAGCTTTTTCACTGGAAGCGGAAGAACCTTTTTTTCTTGCCTTCTTACTTTGAGCTGAAGAAGCTTTTTTTATAATGGTAGAAGGTTTCTCGATGGGTAGAACAGAGGAAACATTTTGTATAAGGGTAGATGGTAGTTTGATTGGGAGAGGAGAATCCTTTTTTCCTGGAAAAACAGTGGGTATTTTGATGGGAAGAGGATGTTTTTTGAGTGGAAGGTGATGTTTTTTGATGGGAAAATGATGTTTTTTGAGTGGAAGGGGAAGTGTTCTAATGGGAAGAACAGGCATCTTTTTTCCTGGATGAGGAAAATGTCCTCCACCTGGAAACATAGTAGCGAAAGCAATGTTTTTTTTAATACCAAAACTTGGTTTCTCTGTGAACATATTGCCCAGAAAGCTTGAGCTTGAGCTTGAGCTTGAGGTGTTGATCTTCCAAGCCATTGCCATTTTTTGGCCAAGTTGGTTTTCTGGTTCTGCTGTTAGAACACTGAAGAGCAGGAGGGGGGGCTAAATTCTTGGTGGAGTTGAGTTGATACAAGAGGGGACTGTGAAAGCAACGAGTTTGGTGTTTCCATGAAACAAGGTTCACGGAACCAGACATTCGCTTTGTGTTTCTGACCTTTTTGAGAGTTTGGGATTTGGACATTACACATTTCTTGAGGGAAGCAAACTGTTATAGTCCTACCGACAATGAATTCCCGGAAAAGGTTTTTCAGTTAGATGTAATCTAATCTGTCATATATTACATGCAACTACTCCTAACGACTCTTAACGATCAACTCTGTTAACAGTATCTCTCTTTTATTTGATGATTCTTTGTTTTTTTTTGGAATGAAATGGAAAGAAAACACGCCATAAATGACATGATTAGTCTAGGAAATAAACTCCTTAAATATCCTCTAAAAGGATTGAGAGGTTTCCTATAGGTGTATTATTAAAAGTAGTGATCCTGAACTCAAAATGATCTGCAAAGTTAACGAGCTAATCGGCACACCGGTTTTCTTCTTTGTAAATGTGACGAGATTTTATTGATACTTAGGACTAGGGGATTTGAGAGACATTGAATGTTTAAATGAGGATGACAGGATGTTAATCACCGTTATTGAATCCACTTCTAATTTAATCCGATGAAAACCTAGCAATGAATTTAGGGACTGACCAACTAGGCCTTGTGATGGGCCGATTCGGCCTAGTTTTGTGCCTTAAACATGTTGATTGGGTTTCAAAGATTATTCTAAGTTGAAGTCCAAGATTGGTCGGGGGTGCAAATATCCAAATCCAAACATGACCTTTAATTTGGTTTGATTATTCTTTTGAATAAAGTCCAACCCAGATCCACGCAAGCCACCAACATTACAGGATACAACCACCAGCTCCGGCTCTGGCTCCATCGCTGGCTAGACATGTACTTATCATCAACCCCATAAAGTTACCATCTTTTTGAAATCTGACAAATGGGTTGCTCTCCGTGGATATACCACAGAAAACAGTGACCTTAACTAGAGTGAGACAAGAGTGCAGTATCAGGATCATCAGTTACTATGAACAAGAACTTGGCAGTAACTGGTACTGTCAGTTATATGTAACCTGGAAAACTTCATATTTTAGTTCCAACTTTATACAGGAGTGAAAGGACTAAAGCTAAGAACAAACAGAAAATAAGTCATGACACCAGCAATTTGACCGTGAACTTTAAACAGCAGATTTCAGCAGGATGAGCTGATAAATACATTTAACAATTATATCACCTTGCGGATGCATTGTTTCTAGCAGTTGAAGCTTTTTTTCTCCCCGTTTGTAACTTCATAATAGCCTCATATAGTCAGGTAATCAGTCCTTTCTCTCTTTCAGCACACAAGAGAAGCCCTTAGAGATGGAGCAGTTGGCAGATTTGTGCAAGATGCCCAACGGATTACCGATTCTGTCACCAAGTAATCTAGTTGTTCACTCTCACCTAAACTAATTGTTCGGTTCCGCTTACTGTGTATACTTAACATCTTAGAAGCAAGTGCTCCTGCTGCTCTCTTAATTTGAGCTGGCTTCTGATTGATTTCTCTAACTTCACGGTCAGGGCATAGAGAAGGCTCTGGCAACATAAGATTTTTAAAGCTTGCCTCTGCACAGAGAACTCAAGTCAGATTGTGTGCCAATGCTGAGGAGTCTTGTACAGCATTCGAAGAAGAAAAGCAAAATTACCTCTGTGAATTGCATCTATCCTGTCATTGATGCTGGAGAAATTTAATGCACAATCGCCTTGATCAATGATAGAATCTGGTCTAAAGAATGCAAAGCTGGGCATTGAAGGTACTGGGGCAGATACTTCCAAGGCCCTGGAATCATCATCGCTGTGAAAGGAAAATCCACCAGATACAAAACCAGGAGTTGATGGCTCGGCAAGGAAAGTAGATAAAGATGATCTGCATCCAAAACTAGGTGACTCAACATCACAAATTACAGATTCTGCTTCATTCCCAAAGCTGATATCCTGATTCCTGGCCACCAATGAGGAGAATGAGCTGCCATGTGCATTCCAATCTTCAGAAATTTCTTCGTTATCTTGAGTAAGTCCTCTGGGGCACGAACCATCATACACCATCCAGTAATGATCTACAACAGCAGGTTGGAACAACAGAAACTAAGGCAAAGTTGGATAGAAGTTCTGGGAATAGAACTACCCTAAAATGGGGCTTACCTAAAACCTGCTGAGCAGTAAGCCTTTTCAAGGGATCTGTACATATCATTCCCCTGACTAACTCCTTGGCTGATTCTGATATGCGATCCCATGGATTCGACGGGAATCGCAGATCAGCGGCCCTCACTGCATCAAATATACGTGACTTAGTCTTACCCCAAAATGGTGGCATCCCGCTAAGGAGTATGTAAAGAATAACGCCTGCACTCCAGACATCAGCAGCCTGGTTATAGCCTCCTATAAATACCTCAGGAGCTATATAGAAGGGGCTCCCAACTGTCCCATGCAAACTCTGACCTGTTAGATCAGAATCATTCACAAAAACTGTTAAAACCCAAGCTTAATCTTCAGAGGAAAAACAGATACACATAAAAAGAGTGTGAAATAAAAGATGTACCAGGTGTAATGTAGGTTGCAAGACCAAAATCTGCCAATTTAATTGGGGAAGATGAAGATTTTGTAGCCAAGAGAATATTCTCTGGCTTCAAATCCCTATGAACAACCCCAAGTTCATGACAATACAGAATCACTTGCATCAGATGCCTGAAGAGAACTCTAGCATCAGCCTCGTGAAATCGCCCATGCCTTTCCAATTGGTGAAAAAGTTCACCTCCAGCACAAAACTCCATAACCAAATGAACATAATCTTCATCCTCATAAACTGCCTTCAGATCTACAACGTTTGGATGCCCAGATAACCTAGTCATTATTTCAATCTCGAGTTTAACACTTCTTGCATCATCCGATGTTACTAATCTATCCTTTGAAATTGATTTGCACGCCAATACCTCCCCAGTTAACTTGTCTGTGCATCCTCTGATAACGCCAAACTGTCCCCAACCCAACTGTTCTCCAAGAACATATCTATCGTTCAAGCTGGAGGTCTGGTTTGTGTTCAAAATGGAGCTAGATTTTGCTTCAGCCATACCAAAATCTAGCTCCCCCAAGTCCGCCCCAAGAGTCAATAAGAATTTTAACAGCTGATTCTCTGGCTTTTGGGGATTCGCCTTTCTGAGACTAAGTCGACAGCTTTCGAGGAAAAGAGGAAAGAGAATAATGGAGTTTGCAGAAATGCGAAGATTATAAGTCAAAACTGTTAGATTCTGCTCTCAAAGCCTTTGACTTTGAACCAACAATGAATGCCAAATTCACAAGGAAGCTTCTTCTGGCAAGTTTTCAAAGATGAAATACCAGAAAATGACATTCGCTTACCATGACGAATACGATACTATGTATCTGGGTTATGGCTCTTCACAGTCAACCTTTAAAAAAAAACCCAGAAACATGACATCAAAACCAGGAATTTCATCAAAAACATTCACTGGATCACCTAGATCTGAGGTAACGGTAAATTGTAACCTCGGTCTTAGTTAAACGACAAGAGGACAGCCTAAAACAAAGAAAAGTTTCCAATTATAATGGAATAAACCACAAAGGTTTTCCACTACCCACCAACTACTAACCCTAACCCACCAACCACATCCCACTACCTAAAAAAACCTGATCCCAGAATTCCAAAAACCATAACTACAACGATTGAACCCACATCACCAATTCCCACGATCAAACTAAAATTACAAGTATGTAGGAGCAGAGAAAACAGAGACAGGGACCTGGTTAGTGTAGAGATGGAGAGACAGAGAGGACCACAAGAAGAGGCCGCTTGGAGCAGGAATTTCAGCCCCTCCGGTCCTTGTGGGCTCTCTTTGGTCTCCTCTTTTCAAAAACCTGGAGAAAACATTAGTGTTGTCCCTGCTTTTTCATTTCCTTGGATTCAAAGCTCTGTTTTTTTCCTATGTTTTCAACTCGTACACGGTAAACTTATGTCTTACCGATTTATTTTCATAGGATTTATGCAGTTACAGTGATTTGGATATTTGTTCTTTGTTGTTGACAAGGAGTGAGCTGTCTTTCTCCGTGCCGTACGCTAAAAGTTGTATTCATTAGTTTATTATTTCCTTGATGAATGTCAGAGGCTCTGTTTCTCTAGCTATAGGTGACTGCGAGTGGCATGTTAGAAGTGGAGGGGACACTCCATGACCTGTTTAATGACTAATGTCTTTTCTTCTTGAAGCCTAGCATTGAGCATTTACCATTTTTTCCTCTGTTCCCAATTTATTTTAGAAAAACAGAGCATAGAAATTCTGTTTGGAGCTTTTTTTAACCAAAAGAAGCTTCTTTGCCCTGATATTTACTGGTAGGAATGTTCTGTCACTCTCTAATGGGGTAAAAAAAGAAGCTACTGCAACAAGACAAGGCCAAAATGTTGTGTGTGTGTAAAAGACCTGAGCCAATGAAAGCCATCTAAAGAGATAAGGACCAATAAATGAACTTCGCTGTCAGTACTCGGAAGGTCTCTCTCACTATCCATTGAAGCAAAAGAGCATCTCTCCATGAAGTTAGTGCTTCAGGACAAAGGCTGGATGATGTCATAAAGAACTGACACAACCCTCTCAATCAAAAAGTGAGGTTAGGTTAGGAATTTGGCATTGGGGTTCGATTTCTTTTGGGCCTTGCCCAATCTCACCTGCAGCTGTTCTGTTCTTCCTTCTTTTGTGTTTAAGATCAACAATGGAGTTCGAATTAGGTTCATATCTTCAATCAGCTTTAAGCTTTCTTCTGCACTTGATCAAACTTTCAGGAAAGTGTTCAGGTTGACGAAGTCCCAATCTTTCTGGCAAAGTCTATAAGAGTCTAGGTTAAAAGTAATTCAAATTATGTCTAATTTAACATGAATTTAGTATAATTTAATCAAATTCAAATTTAAATATTCACATTTAAGTAAATTCAAATTTAATAATTTTAAATTATTAAAAAATTAATTGAATTGAATTTAACTTAATATAAAATATTTCAATCAAATCAAATTTAATTGAATTTAGACTTAATTCAAATTGAAATATAAAAAATGAGATTAATCTCACACATTATCAACTTAATTATCACCTTTTATAAAATGTATTTACATTCTTTTCTATTGGTAATTAACAAATTATATCATAGATAATATTATCATTAAATTCCAAAAACACTTTATTTAATCATTAAAGCTACTAACTAAATATAATTTTAAATTTTAATTAATTTAAAATTACAAAACGTAATTTAAACATATTAGTATTGATCACCTTTTTTTGTTTATTTGATTTAATTATTTACTTATTTTATTTTTTATATGTATGTACATTCAATTATATTTTTGTAGTATGACATGTTAAATTTGAGTCTATCAGAAATAACCTCTCTATTAAATAGAAGTAAAGCTGCGTGCTATCGAACTTTCTCAAATTTCACGACTTGGCGAAACATCCACTAGATGTTGATAACGAAGATCATGATAATATTTTAAGAGCCTGTTTGGTTAGATGTTAATTAATGAAATGGAACTAAATGAAACGATTTATAATGGAATGAAATATAATATAGAGAAAAGTTGTTTAGGAGGGATTGAAAGGTTTATAATGTAATGTAGTGAAATGTTATTTGAAAGATGAATAGAATGGAATGTAATTTATAATAAATGACTATTATACCCCTGATATTCAAATGGTTGTTACAGGGAGTTTAACGTTATGATTTTAAAACAGAAATCATGTCCAATTAAAAAGTCACGGCTCAAGTCACAACCGTGACAAATAATTTTTAATATATTTTTCTATTTTAAAATAATAAAAGTTTTATTA
>JANZLH020000131.1:487153-505665 GCA_026770325.2 Erythroxylum fimbriatum | reverse complement strand
GAACTCGCGGTCAGTTGTCATCTGATCCTCAATACGCTGGGATGGTAAATTGCTTGATGATCCAGAACGTTATAAGCGGCAAGTTGGATGTCTCATATATCTATGTTTTGCTAGGCCCGAGCTATCATATTGTGTTCATATACTCAATTTATGCAGCAGCTGAGGGAGGAGCATTGTTATACTGCCTTGCAAGTTGTCAGATACCTAAAAGGAATGCAAGGATAGGGCATTTTGCTACACCATAATTGCGATCTCCATTTGTCTGGGTGGTGTGACTCGGATTGGGCTAGTTGCCAATTGACTAGGAGATCACTTACTGGCTGGTTTGTGTTATTGGGTGATTATCCAATTTCTTCGAAGACAAAGAAACAACATATTGTTTCCAGATCATCGGCTGAAGCATAATACCAGTCTATGCCTACAACAACGTGTGAGCTTAAGTGGTTAAAAAGTATCTTGTCTAATCTTGGATTGGAACACTTTAAGCCAATACATCTACACTGTGATAGTCAGGCTACACTTCATATACCTGTTTTTCACGAAAGAACGAAACACATTGAAGTTGATTGTCACTTTATTAGGGATAGATTTTGAAAGGAACTATTCAGCTAGCCTATGTGTCATGCCCAGTTAGCTGACATATTTACCAAGGCCTTAAGCAAACGCCAATTTAATTCTTTTATCAGCAAGTTGGGCATTTAGAACCCCCATGCATTAACTTTAGGGGGGGTATTGAGATCATGCGTAAATATTTTGTAAATATTCTCTCCATACTATTTAGTTCCTTATTTTTAGAAAGTTAGGTTGACATTGATATCTTTAAGGAGTCCTTTTCTTTTTAGGAGTGAATAATGAGCTATAATGATTGTATATATATATAATTACCGGTGGAATGAGAAAGCGAAGGGAAAATTGAACCCTACAAAAATTGATACAAGTGCACCTCGTCTTTACAAGATTAAAAAGGTATTATGACTATTATCTAATCTTGTACAAGATTAGAATCAAGATACTCAGCAACACCAAGAACGGGAGAAAGCAATTCAATTTTTGCTTGGACTTGATTCCAATTTTAACCGATTGAGATGTCAAATTCGTTGGTTTATGCTTTATAGCAAATCGTTTTGGTTATACTTTATTGACAAAATATTTAAATACATTTTTATCTTTGTATATATTTAAATATATATGATACAATTTATGTGATAGTTATACATTATAAATAAAATTATGATGAATTTATAATTATAAGATTCGTATTGAATTTATTTATTACCCATAAATTGTTATTTGTCATTTTTCTATTAAAGGTTAAGTATAACTAAAAAATCACCGACAGAACAATAGCACAAAACAACAGTTTTGAAGTTCCAAGTGTACACTGGTATGGCAATGATGCTGGAGCAGTCAATGACTTTAACAAAAAGCCGTTGATTAGCTGTCTCATCTCGTCTCCTAAGGCTATTGGTAGCCACTGGCTAGGTGTACTGTAAGATGCTTTAAATTAGAATGCAAGGTGAGTAGACAATTGAAACGTAATACTAGTAAAAGCACGCCATCGGTAACACCACCTTCCTGGCTGCTCGGCTGGCTATATGTCGGATCATTTAGGCTAGCCCGTGGTCATGTGTTCGAAGGATGGTAGAGAGAAGAAGAGAAGGAAAGAGAAGCCAAAAAAAAAAAAAAAAAATAGAGCTACGTCAGAGGAAGCTCGGGGCTCTTGCGATCTTCCATGGGCTTTGGATTTTTTTTGTTAAGAAGAACTATGGGACTTTAGAAAACAATTATCCTAAACTCCTCCTAAAACACACACTGCAACAAAGTTGAGTTTTTGTTACGTTTTTTTTGTGACGATTTCAAAATCGTCACCAAAAGTTGAAAATCGTGATTAAAAATTAGCTTTTGGTGGCGATTTTAAAAAATGTAGCCAAAATCTTTACGTTTTACGACATTTTACAAATACATTGCTGATTAGAAGTCTTTGTCGACGTTTTGCTAGAATCGATGCAAAAGGTTCATTCTTTCCCGACGGTTTACTTTTTTCCTCGCCAAAGGGTTATCCTTTGGTGATGAATTTTTAAAATGTCGTGAAAACCTGTACATTTGGTGACGTTTTTTTTAAATCGTTGCCAAAAGCTTAAATAACAAAATAACTCTATTATTTATAATTATGAATCGACTAACTTTGACTTGACCATTTTGTGACTGAACATTATATTGAGAAAAATCAAATTTAATATTATTAACAATGATTGTAAATTTAAAAATAAGTTTAGCTAACAAAAATGTGAGATCATTCAGTAATTTATGAAATTGTAAACTCGAAATTAATTAATATTACATAGATATAAACTTTTTAAAATTTCTCTTTTAAATTATGTGATTTGACAATTATATATAGTGTCATAAAATTTTCAAACATGAAGTTTGTAATATAATGATATATAATTATTACAAAAAATAATTAATATATTGATATATTGTGAGTAATATATTATAATGATATATGGTAAGTAATACAAGATTTTAATTAGAAGTTTAATAATTCTTACGGATAAAACAATAAATAAAGTTTTACACCTATTCCTTCAAAAAGAAAAAGAAATGATTATTTTTTTAGATTCCAAGTGGCATGAGTCTCAGTAGATAAGGTAAATGAGTTCCCTATGTTTGGATTCCCAAGAAGGCTCCTTGCACGTTTGAAGGCATAAATTGAAACAGTAAAATATCGTCCCTAAGGAGTTGGTTTATTGACACTCTCTTCCAACAGCATCTTGGCTTTAACTAAACTAGTAGAAGATATAGTGAATAATTTTCCAGATATAGTATGGATCACTGATTTAGATGAACCGCTCATATTATGTGTTTTACTTAAGAAACAAAAAATATAGAACAATCAAATCTAAATAAAATGATATAAGGAACCTAAATATGAACACATTCATACCCGATTGAGTGACTCCATCATTGTCACAATGAATAGACATAGTTTTTGTAATTGACAACTGTTCCAAAACAACTGATTTCCCTAATCTTGTATGGACCATCAGGACATCGCCACCGCCTTCATTTCCATCTATGTTCTCTTGAAGATTCGAGGAAGCTTTACAAAACACAAAGTATATACAATCAGACGCTTATCTAATAGCTTCATAACAGAGCATGAGATGCAAATAATAAAGAAAGAGAGCTAATTTGAATGATACTAAAATCTTAAAGAAGAAGATTGGCATTAAAGCAAGGGTGATTAGTCTTTGATAAGGAGATTTGTTATGCACCGATTTGTTCTTCATTAAGGAGAATTTTGCCACATTCCCCCTAATGACTAATATACACCCATGAAGGGTATAATAGTCACTGCTCTTGAATAACTACCAAAGCTAGTTATATGAAGACAAATATGAACGCAACGTTTAATAATGAAAACATCTCTGCTTGTATTGGTTCTTTCTGTTTTTCCTTCCCTCAAGTTTTACACAAAGGAGAAGAATAACTCTGCAGTAAATTACAAACAGAAAGTTTTATTACCGGTGGAATCATAACACGAATTCAAGTATGTGATTCTTTGTTTTATATGCATATGAACGATCCTGTTCGACATGATCTGTGTGATTGTGTTTTATCTTGCCTATTTCTAACATTGGTATCAAAGCCAGTAATTTTTTTTGTGTTATAGATATGCATGTGTAAATCTGCAATGCAGCTATGGATGATTTGTGAATAACTATGCATTTTTATGAATATCATGAATGTTGGTTTTTCATTTTTCTCTTCTTTTATGAGTGTTGGGAAGATGTTTGTTGGAAGTCTTCAATAGTGAAAAATGACTGGTCTTTTACAGTGACAAAATGGTTATTACGAAAAAGTTGTGTTGAGAGTTGTTTCTTCTCTCTCTCTAAGCCAGGATAGAAAAGATTTTAAAAAATGAAAACGAAAGGAAGGCTTATAAGTATGAATAGCGTTCGATGCCAATCCATCGGTACTAGTACTACTACTGCACTGATGGTGCATTAATGGAGGGATCACGATGCAGTCATGTTAATGGGAGAGGATGGAGATGTTATCAACAAACCCTTATTGGATATTCTCTTTGTGAACATCACTTCGGAAAAAGAAGGCTTAGAAGTATGAACAGATACATTGTTATACATATAAGGCAATGGAGGTGTAAGTGAATTTGAATCATGAGATGTAACATTCTTAGATAATGATTTTCCCAAGCAAGGCGAAATAGGTATAGACCTATTGTTATATGAGTCGCTTGATCAGAATGATTCTGTTACGAAGAATCAAGATGAGGAACTTAAACCAAATGGGAGCAATTCCACAGAAAGGTTCTCTATAATGACTGATTCGAGTGGGGACAATCACATCAATCATGAATTTGTTTATGATGAACCTTGGTTAAGACGAAGTAATCGAGGAATAATTCCCCGACGTCATTTTGAGATTGAAGGAGAAATTAATATGATTGTTCTGCAAGAGGAAGAAGAGCCAAGGAATGCAACTGAGGCTCTTACTGGCCCTGCTAAAGATGAAAGGATAAAAACAATGACAGAAGAAATGGCTTCTTTAAGCTCAAATCAAGTATGAGACTTAGTTGACCTCCCTGAAGGCCGTAAAGCAATTGGAAACAAGTGGGTTCTCAAAATAAAGCGAAAAGCTGATGGCAGTATCGAAAGATATAGGCCCCATTTGGTTACACTCCAATCAGTAATCTTTTTAGCTGATTGGTTATTTTTAGCTTGTTGACTCTTCAAGCAGCTGATAAAGTTGTTTGGGTAACAACTTTTTCATTAACTGATTGACCACAAACTGCTGAAGATGAACAAGCTACTTGTAAGCAGCGTTTGGGGTAATTAGTTGATTACCTCAAACCTATATGCCAAATTTGCCCACCGCAGACCTCTCTCACTCTAAAAATTTGTTCTAATGATTTTTACCAAATCCTCCCAACGATTCTCCACTCACTGTCATCTTCTCACGCTTGTCGATCTCCCTCTCTACCACGCCTCCCCCGCCTGCTGATCTCCTCTCACCGCGCCTCCGCCTGCTGTTCTCTCCAACGAACAAAAATTTACCCTTTTTTAACAAATAGATTGACAAAAAGAAGGAAACCATCAAACAAACTAAAGAAAAGAAACGAACCCATGAAAAAGAATCTAAGAAGAGGATGATGTATCATCACTAGTGTCCCAGAAATCCACTGAAAGTAATCCAGGAACGGAAAATATTACGCTTTTAATCAGCTCGAACGTTTTGTTAGGATTGAAATACAAATGAAAGAGAGAAAAAAAAGAGTAGAGCTACGAGAGAGGATGGTTCGTTTGTCAACGTTGGAGGAACCAATAAGGAAGATGACAGGGAAGCTTTTCAGAGGAGTGGGTTGGGAGCAATGGTCTGAATACCATTCTGTACCGGACGGTACCGGCCGGAACGGAACGTTATGGCCGGGATCCGGTACTGAAACGTTAACAATTGTACCGGAAAAAAATTCCGGCCGGTACCGAAGATACCGGAAAAATCTGGACAGTTCCACAAAATTTAGAAAACCCAGGGACTAATTTGCAAATACTCCTAAAAAACTACCCCCCCGACCTTCAGCCGCCCACTCTCTTCTCTCTTCTCTGTTGCCCGTCGCCTGCCTCCGTCTACCGCCTGCCTGCCTCCGTCTGTATCTGGACTCCGGTGGTCTCCTCGCGTCTTCCTCTTCTCCTCCGTCCGTCTGTCGTCCTCTGGTGGTCTTGCCAGTCACCTCCTTCGCGTCGTCCACGCCGCCTAGATACACTGCCTCCTCCGTCCTCCGTCTGTCGCAACCAACACCGCCGGCCACCGACCCAACTGAAGACCCAGTGAGGCAGTGACCCGAGACCCGACGGTGTAGCAATTTTTTTGGAGAGCAGGTGATAGTAGATCAGAGGAGTTGGAGGTTGGACTGTTGAAAACAAGAGACGTTGGTGGCTGGATCTTTTTTTTTGTATAGACTGGTGAGTGGTGGCTGTCTTCTCTCTTCACTCTCCTCTCTTTTATGGTCGGTTTTTCTGTGAGTGTAATAGGGTCAGGGATGAAGCTAGGGTTAGTAAGAATAAGATGGATTTTATTTTTTCAATTTAGTACTTTATTTTTTTCATTTTCAAATCTACCTTGGTAATATACCACTGGTTGATACCCAATGAAAACGCCAGCACCAACCAACATCCATAATTAGTATGAACATTGAACTCGTGTTGACATTAAAAAATAGAACTTGAATTAAGCTTTGAGATTTTTCGGGCTTGTAGTTTGGACTTAAATTTCTTTCTTCCTGTTAATAATTTGTTTTATTGAGTGCATTCCAAATTTTCCACGTCTTACATCATACAATCACTTAATAATTGACAAAGTTACAAGTGAAATAAGAAAGTGATTATTTTAAGCTTGGCTTATACTAAGCAACTATGAATTAAACATAGGACTCAATTATTTCAAAACTCATTTAGTTAGGCCTTTTGAGAATTTGAAGTTCAAATGAGGTTTTATTTTGAAAGTATGATCCTAATTATGCTAGGCCTTAAAAGAAAATAAAGCACACCATTTACATGAAACACAAATATCGTATTACGAGAAAGCTAAATGCTTTGTATTATTCTTAGTTTTATAATTGTATGATGATAATTATCTTTGGTTATATTAATTGTGGTTATTATTTATATGTAAAATATTTAAAAATTATTGTTATTTCAAATTAATTGTCATTATTATTTATTATTAAGATTTTTGAAAACATGGTTGATGTAAACAGTAAACTAGTAAAATATACAGTACAACTGTATAATATATCAATATGGACTATTTTGCAAATTTTAAAAGTTTAGGGACTATTTTATAAATTTAAAATAGTCCCTAATTGTGATATCAACTTAAGTTTCAATTGTATATGAAACTTTGAGACAACTTCTTGTTGTGAGGGTGGGGGGTCTTTATCAATGTTTTCTGTAAATCCTTATTAAGTTTAGTGAATTTAATTGTCAATTTGTCCCGTGATTTTTCCCTCTACACTAGAGGATTTTCCACATTAAATCTTAGTGTTTGTTTCATCGTTTAGTTTTTTCTCATATTTTTTTGCTGTTGCAACAAGAAGAGTTCTTTCTTATCGTTAATATTTGGTTGATTTTTTAAAGAGTTATGTATTTGTCTCCTAACAGAATTGTCTAACTTTCCAATTTAGTTTTCAAATTTTCAGTTCGATTTGCTTTAATAACTCTTGTTGTTAAAAATCGATTAGTTTATTAATTAATTTATCAATTTTTGTAAATTAATAAATTGTTATAAATTAAAATAAATCAACTAATTTTTATTTAGTAGTTTATTTTTTCAATTAAACTTTTCAAATTCTTCGATAAGTAAGGACAATATATTTTAATCAATTTTAAGACGGTCTAATACCAGTTGAATCTTTTAAACTTTAAACCTCTTATTTTACCAGTTTAACTTTTGGTCTGATTTTTTAAAACATTAACTAAAAAAAATTAATGAATGTTTAACAAAAGTTAACATTTCAAAATTAAGTAATGAATCTGATTTTAACCCCATTTATAGTAGATTTTATGTGCTAAACCTACTAAGGCCTTCTAATTAGAGATTTTTTAAAATAAGCTTTTTAGATAATTCAATGTTCAATAAAATCTCTGATACAAGTCAACGTCTTAATAGCCGGGGAGAGGTCATCTTATTGTATTGCGACAATGACAAGTTGGGGTATGTATGGTGTTCCATTTTCCAAGTTGCTATTATATCCTTCGGTTATCTTGCTCTTCCTGTGTATTGGAAATTTGGAATACCTTTTCATTTGTCCTCTTTAGAGTTATCTTTCGTGTCTTGGTCGGCGTTAAAATTGTCTCTTGATAAGAGTGAGTAGGGAGAGAGCCTATAAGTAATGGAAACACTACCAAATGCATTTGTCTTCTACTTTATCTATATCTTGCCTACCTTCTAGTGTTAAGCATGTTCTATCTAATCGTATAGAAAAACTTGTAGAGATTACCCATGTTCTCGTAGAAAATCGTGTTTGTGAGTCTTCTTTACCTTTGTTGAGTCCGTAAAGTATTTATTCTCATTATCGTTCTTGGATAAGAAGTATACATACTATTTTGTCTACATCTCGCCCAAAAGTAAAAGAAATCATCCAGAGTTTCATATTGGAATAGTTTGGCCTCAGATCTACAACAATATAACAATACATGAAGCTTGAAACCCAAAGGAGCTAATCTCTCTTTGGAGAGAGCACAATCACACACATCTACATGTTGGAGTTATATGCCTTGTTCTCATACTTTATGGAAGAAAGGGAATATGTGTTACAGCCAGGATATCTCTTCTCGACACTCCCTATACAACGTACCAGAATGTTTTAATTCGTACCTTACTGACAACTCTCAACAATGGAAGTATCATACTGACAATAGCACCTGATTTCAACATCAGGTTGGATGATCCCACTTTGTTTGAACGTCTGCAAGTTCATATTCAGATCACTGGAGCAAATAAAGATCCTACAACCATCACGACTACCTTACATCACTAAATGATCTATCGTCTACAGAATCATGCTTTAAACCTCAACTTTCCAAATCCTACTTCGGATGCTCTTTACATGGTTGCTGATCGTTCCAATGATCAAACTACTATCATTGAGATTTTGAAGCAACTACCAGCAACGGAGCTTGAAAAGTTGATGCCTACTGAATGGATCACCAATTACCAAAAGGTTTTCCACAAGCCTCATTGACACTCTTTTCATACAACAACTCCTCTGATTTTGAAGGCATTAAAAGATGGAACAGTGAAGTCCATCTATGCAAAGCCCAATGAAGAACCTTCTATATCTGGGGTTATATTTATGATCTAGCCCGTATTTTCTCATACGGAAGGTAAATCTGATCATCCTATTGATTATTTCAAATCTAATGGAGATCCAGTCTACGTCAGTCATCATTGTGGACACTTTGTATGGGATGTCAACCCATCTATGTGTGAACCTGACTGTGAATTCTGTCTCAATCTTGAGTCAGACAGTGATGATGATGTTGAGCAGTATGCCAGAAGGAGAAGGAGGAAGAAAAAGCCTAAATCTTGTTGTATGCCTTCTCAACAGTATCATCCACACAAGGATGATCTAGATCCAGATGATTCCAGCCTATATCAGTCATTATCGTGGACACTTTGTATGGGATGTCGACTCATCTATGTGCGAACCTGACTGTGAAGTTTGTCTCAATCCTGAATCAAACAGTGATGATGATGATAATGAGCAGTATGCCAGAAGGAGAAGGAGGAAGAAAAGGCCTAAACCTCATTGTATGCCTTCTCAACAATATCATCTATATAAGGATGATCCAGATCTAGAAGATTCCAACAAATCTATTAGTCTACAACTAGAAAGATTTAGACTAAGATATTTACGTGAGATGTTGAACTCTTCTACTTGTCAATCTAAACTGGCAGCTCCTGTTATAACTCCTACTCCTATACCTTGCATGATGGTTAAGCCATATGAGGAAGACTTTCCTTATTTACATAGGAGTACTAATGAAACAAGTAGGGTTATCTCTAGCCTTATATTTGAGCCACAGGAATCACTTTACAAGGAACACTTGTCTCAAATCCTTCTGATGAAGTACTTAACTGGCAAACATCAAATGCATTTGCACAAAACAAAGTTTTTCAAATAATTGATTCTAAGCTAGATGGAATTAGTCAACGGACTCATGTTACGAAATATAAAGTTGACGTCGTCTCTAAGCAGATCCAACAATTGTATCAATCCTACAAAGCGAAAATCCAACAAGTTGATGATGATCTTCGACATTACATTGCTACATATTATTTTGGACCTGACTTTGACGTCAAAACTAGAGAACTCAGGAAGATACAAGGAATTGTGCAATGAATGGAAGCTGATATGCAATTTGCAGAGTTTAAAACTGTATTTGGCTCATCCTCTTCAGTATTTCCAAACACACAGCCAGTATCCATGTCTCCTATGTATCAAACGTATCCAGAAGAAGCCGACTATTCAAAGGTTTTCAAGTTCAACTATCCTTTGATGAAACAGTATATCCATCCTCAATCAACTCCAACGAAGCCTAAGAAATCAAAGTCAAAGCCAAGGCCTGAACCAGTTCCTGAGCCATCACCTTCGTTCATTAAACCTGAACCAATTAATCAGTGGAGTAAGCCATTACAGATCTATACGCCTCCTACTTCTCCACCAAAGGTTCAACCTTCCACCTCTATAAGAAAGGACAAAGCACCTCAGACAGAGTTCATAGCAACTCTTTCACCTACACTTACTACAGAAGATTCCTTTGTTTAATCAGATAATACAGAAGCTTATTCTGAAGCCTTTGTCCCAACATCTGAAGTATCTGCAACAATCTCTGAGTCATCATCTGAACAGATCTCTGAACCATCTTCTGATTCCTCAGCACAGCTAGTTGATCTGTCAGAATTATCACAAGTTATGATGACTATGCCTAAACCTACTGAAGTTGAACCAAAAATAAGTGAAGAAAAATCCAAAGGCACTGAACCTTTCATACCTGCACTAGCACCACAGGTAGCACCTGCTCAACCAGCTGCTCAGACCAAGCCTACTTCAGGATCTTGGTTCACCTTTGGCGATCTTTCCCAAAGAAATTGAGAGATCGCTTGAATGAATTTGGTGTCTGGATAGATCTACAAATGACGCGACCGAATAATCCTTTACAGGATATTTTGTCTAAGTTTACATCTGGTTTCACTGGTACTTTGCGAAAATGGTGGAAAAGTATTAACGACTATCAAAGACTTCAGTATATCCAAGTCATTACAGCCGGAGCTCTTCTTGGAATAATTCATAAGGAATTCATTGGTGACTTTTAGCTTATTGATAAGCAGATCCGTTAGGAATATTTTCCCATGAAATGTTGTTCACTTGACAAGCGTCATTTACATAAGCATTATCAACGCATGACAGAAAGGTACTATCTTTTGAATGAATGGAATGATGTTATTCTTCGATATATTTTTATCTCATCCCTTCCAGATCAACTGCAACTAGAGTTACAACGGACCATTGTTTCTTTACAAAAAGATATGGCTAATATATCTCTTAGAGAATTTACCAGCTTGCTTTAGCTTCTCTTGATAAGCTGTGTGATCAACATACCTTATTCAAGAACATCATTAACGGTGGTCCACTTCTCAAATAGGCTTGTAAGAAGCTTTATCTTTAAATTAAGTGCAAAGAATAGAAGACTTGTGAATGTCACAACAAGAACAAAGCTCATCTTCGACAAGTCTATCATAGAAGAAAGTTCCGCAGACAAATGGAGTGCTACAAACCCTTCAGAAAAACTTATGTGAGAAAGGATATCAAGAAAAGAAGATTTGTTCGATTCTTTAAGAAATCCTCGCATTATCAGAAAGCTGATCGTTTTTTTCTCTATAGACAACTAGGACACTTTGCACTTACTTGTACTCACAAGACTAAAAAGGATATCAAGTTATTGAAGCAGATGCAATCAATCTCACCTGTTCATTCTTCCAATAACTTTGAAGATTTGGTTGAAGAACAATCTAATGAAGATGAGGACACAAATTTTGGTGTTTTTGTAATGACCTATAAAGATGAATCCTCTGATAATTCATTATACATGCTGCAGTATGATCTAATACATGAAGTTAGATCATACTTCAATTCAATGACCATATGTCCATATCTAACTCTTTAGATAAGACAAATATGATAGAATCATTAAAGTCGTTGGGTTTATGGATACTGGATCCAGCTATACGATCATGAAGCCTAATATTTTACCCTCTAAAGCATAAACCTCACATGATGAGCATTTTACAGCTGTAGATGGAAATTCATTCAAAATAAGGCTTATTACAAAGAGAAAGATCAGGATACGATTCTTTCCACAGTGTATAGTTTGGACTAAAGTACTTAGAAGCAATCTACCTAGCCCAGATATTCTCATTGGTATGGATACATATAGCAAAGTCTCACCTTTACAGATCCTACCTATAGGCCTCAAGTATCGATCATTTTTCAGTCCTTACACTGACGTAAAAAATGTATTTGAAATTTCTCAAGTTCCTACGCCATATACATCACTGTGAGATAAACTACTAGACTATTGTCCAAAATCACAAACATAGTCTTCTCACCCATATTCTCTGTGAAAAATGCTGACTTTTTCATAAATCTACCTTTCAAAAGGAATGAGAATTTCAATCCGACAAAATTCACACATCCAGGGATGAACCCTGATGACCTCAAGCTTGCACAAGTTGAGTATGCTATCCTTCTGAAGCAAGGATTGATTGGGCCCACAAAGTCAAACTAAGCTTGCCAGGCATTTTATGTCAACAAACGTTCAAAGCAAAAACATGGTAAAAAGAGATTAGTAATTGATTACATGCCTCTGAATGCATTCTTGGAAGATGATAAGTTTCCTCTTCCAAAGATTTGTACTCAAGTACTATTTCTAAATGAAGCTGTTAATTTTTCCAAGTTTTATCTTAAAGCAGGATTTTGGCAATTGGGTATCGACCTAACTGAGAGATACAAGACTGCATTCTACATTCCCAGTGCCCAGTACTAATGGACTGGTATGCCAATTAGGCTTAAAGTTGCCCCATCATTATTTCAAAGAACAAAGACCAAGATCTATGAGCTTATGCTCTACAGTGCAATCATTTACATCGATGACATTCTTGTGTTCTCAAAGACCCATGAGGAACATCAGGCCTTACTTCAGCAATTCTTATATCTTACTAAACAATTTTTCATTATGCTTTCAGCCTCGAAAAGCATTATTGGCACTAAAGAAATTGAATTTCTGGGTATGCATTTCAAAGATAGATTCTACCAGCTTGGTCCACATATTGTACAAAAGTTGTTACACTTTCCTGAAGAATATCTCATTGTGAAACAAATAAAACAATTCCTCAAGATTGTTAATTACATCCGTGAGTTCATATAATACGTGGCAGCTTATACTTTATGTTTATCCAAGTTACTGAGATAGAATCCACCTTGGCCTCCTGATATTCTCCTACCTTTTTCTCATTATAAATATCTTCTTCCTCTTTAGCGAAGTATCTTCTTATCAGACCTTTTGTTTTTAAAGTTTTTTATTTTCAAGATCTTATGGCTCATCACAACCTCTTTGCCATTACGAATAAATACTTTCCTCTTACTGCTAGTACACCCACTAGTGTTCCTGAACTTGCCTCAGTTTGTTTTATTATTTGCATCATTTTCTTCATGAACATAACTCTCTTGGAAGTCCCACAATGTTCAATCTCAAAGGACCTTACCTTAATGTGACTTTTCTTCATGATCCCCTTTCTAAAAACACATTATGGTATCTTTGGGCACTCTCTGCCCTTATGCTTGTGCTGTCACTATATCGCCTCTTCATCTCTATCAACATCTCTGTGACAAAAACAATGGAAGCTCTTTTTATGGATATTTCTTGAGTGGTTCCAACCACTAGATCAATGGAAGAAACAATGTTCTATGATAATCTCACAACATCGTATATGGAAAGCTTCTGTTAGACGACAATCTACTCATTGCTTCTTCATCCTCCATCGTCCATATCGAGAAACACATACTAGTGTCCTTTACATTGAACGTCGTGTCCATTTTTATTATACTTCATTATATTGGCCACTACATCAAGAAAATGTGCTTCAATCTCTTAGGGATTTTCTCAAAGAGATAAATCATTTACCTAACACGTCAGTCATCTCCACCTTTATTGGACCATGTCCCGATGAATTTATTTCTGGTGAACCAGAAGCACCAGAAGTCGATATACCAAGTTCCAATAGCCCTCAATATGACACAGAAGAATCAGTTGCAAACCCTGCAAGACCTTCTCAACCTTTTGACTCAATCTTTCAAGACTCTCAAAACCCTAATGATGATAGTTACAGTCCTAATGAAAGTCAGTTCCTCCATAAAGTGCACACATGTGAACTAATTCCTAGTAGCGACAAAAGACATATCAAGATAATACTGACACCTCAAGCAATCCAGGCTCTCCATCCAATTTGCAATCATGGCATGAACCAATACATGACCACTTATGCATTGGATTCTAAGGGACTTATCTTTTTAGGTGTTTGTTTTTTAATCTTGTGATGAAAGAGAATCTTTGTGGCTGATAAATCATTGTGCAAGAATCCTTCTTATCATCATACAGTTTGCTTGTTAGAAAGTTGTTTACTTTTTCAAAGTAGCTTTGTTAAAGGTGTGATGATTGTACTTTAAAGTTACTTTCTTTTTTAAAGTTGTTGTGAGTGTGTCTCTTGAGAGATTTACTTTTCTACCTTTTCTTCGCTTATAAAAGAAAGGCTCCTCTTTCGTTGTAAGCATACTTAGAAAGAATCAAGTACAGTTGTAAACATTTGGAAAGAAGTTTGAATGAAGTTTGGATTGAGTGTTTTCTATTCTCTCTAAGTTCTACCTCTCCTGAAAGCTTCAAGTCTTGAGTAATGTTACTATCTGTCTTGGTACAAAGACAAGTATGCTTTACACTCGCCTCTTCTGATGATCTTATGTATCAAAAAGTCTAAGACAATATATGACTGCTTTTAAAACAATTACGCTGTGAGATTAGATTTTAACAGGGAAAAGAGTGTAGGTACTATTGCGACTATTGTTTCAAAAGGGGAAAGAGAATTTTGAAGGGTGTAAGGTTCCCAAAAGGAAAGCTGAGAGTTGTGTGCCTATGGAGAGAAGGGCTTTATTATCTCGGCCATCATACCTTAAACTTACCAATAGTCACAAAGGTTCCCGTGTTGTTCCACAATAGTCTACCAGACACTTCAGTAACCTACAATATGACTTTGGTTAGTCGATGGTCTTCTCAAAGGTGTTGTTTTAGCCAATTAGTTGTCATACTTTTCCTGTGTGCCTTTCGGGGTCTCGGTGTGGTATTAGATCCATCTTTCGTATCTTGACTGGCGGTAACATTGTCTCTTAATAAGAGTGAGTAGGGAGAGAGCCTATAAGTAATGGAAACGCTACCCAACAACCCTGTTCATTTTTCTTTAATTTTGTTTATGTCTAGCTTATCTTCTGGTGTAAAGCATGTGTTATCTAATTGTATAGAAAATCTTGTAGAAATTACCCATGTTACTGTAAAAAATCGTGTTTGTGAGTCTTCTTTACCTTTGTTAAGTCCGTACAGTATTTATTCTCATGATAGTTCTTGAACAAGAAGTATTTTTACTATTTTGTCTACCTCTAGACCAATGGTAAAAGAAATCATCCAGAAATCCATATTGGAACAGTGTGGCCTCAGATCTACAACTGCAGAATAATACGTAAAGCTCGAAATCCTCAAGGAGCTGATCTCTCTCTGGTAAGAGTACAATCATACACATCTTCATGTTGGAGCTATATGCTTTGTTCTTACAGTTCATGGAAGAAAGGGAATACCTGCTACAGCCAGGATATCTCTTCTAATCACTACCTATACAACGTACCAGAATGCTTTGGTTGGTACCTTGCTGGCAACACTTAATAATGGAAGTGTCGTTCTGACAATAACACCTGATTTCAATATCAGGTTAGATGATTCCACTTTGTCTGAATGTCTGCAAGTTCAAATCTAGATCACTGGAGCAGATCAAGATCCTATAGCCATCATGGCTACTTTACATCACCAGATGATCTATCGTCTACAAAATTATGCTTTGGACCTTAACTTTCCAAATTCTACTTCGGATGCCCTTTATATGGTTATTGATCGTTCCAAAGATCAGACTACTATCATCTAAATCTCGAAGCAACTACTAGCATAGGAGTTTGAAAAGTTGATGCCTACTGAATGGATCACCAATTACCAAAAGGTACTCTACGCGCCTCATCGACACTCTTTTCATATAACTCCTTCGATTTTGAAGACATTAAAAGATGGAACGGTGAAGTCCATCTATGCAAAGCCCAACGAAGATCCATCTGGTCCTTATACATCCGGGGCTATATTTCTCATCTAGCCTATATTTTCACATTTGGAAGGTATATTTGATCCTCCTATCCATTATTTTAAATATAATATAGATCAAGTTTATTTCAGTCATCATCGTGGACATTTTGTATGGGATGTCGACCAATCTATGTGCGAACCCGACTTTGACGTCTATCTCAATCCTGAGTTAGATAGTGATGATGATGATGAACACTATGCTAGAAGGAGAAGGAATAAGGAAAAACCAAAACCTCGTTGTATGCCTTCTCAACAGTATCATCCACACAAGGATGATCCAGATCTAGATGATTCCAACAAATCTATTAATCTACAAACAGAAAGATTCAGACCCAGATCTCTTCGGGAGATGCTGAAATCTTCTATCTGTTAATCCAAGCCAGCAGTTCCTATTATGACTCCTACTCCTATACCCTACATGATCGTTAAGCCATATAAGGAAGATTGATGAAACAACTAGGGTTGTCTACAACCCTTATATTGGAGCCACAAGAATCACTTCACAAGAAAAGCTTGCCTCAAATCCTTATGATGAAGTAATTAACTGGAAAACATCAAATGCAGTAGCACATAATAAAGTTCTTAGAAGAAATGATTCTAAGCTGGATGGAAGCAGTTAATAGACTAATATTACGCAACATAAAGTCGACGTCATCTCTAAGCAGATTCAACAAATTTAACAGTCTTACAAAGCTTAGATTCAGCAACTTGATGCTGATCTTCGACATTACATTGCTACACATTATATTAGACTTGACTTCGATGCCAAAGTTAGAAAAATCCAGAAATACAAGGAATTGTGCAATAAATGAAAGTTGATATTCAATCTGCACAATCAAGGACAGCATATGGCTCATCCTCTTCGTTATTTCCAAATATTCAGCCAACATACCCGTCTCTTATGTATCAGGTGTATTTAGAAAAAGCTGACTATTCAAAGGTCTTCAAGTTCAACTATCCTTTGATTAGATAGTATATTCATCCTTAGAAAGCTCAAGAAAAACCTAAAGGGTCAAAGTCAAAGCCAAAGCCTAACCGAATTCCTGAGCAACAAGTTTCTGAGACATTAAAGGTTCTTGAGCCATCACCTTCAACACTAAATCTGAACCAGTTAATCAGAGGTGTAAACCATTACAGATCTATGCACCTCCTACTTCTAAACCAAAAGTTCAACCTTCCACCTCATCTACTGGGAAGGACAAAGCGCCTCAAATAGAGTTCATAGAAACTCTTACATCTACACTTGCTACAGAAGATTCCTTTGCTCAATCATATAATATAGAAGCTTATTCTGAAGTCTCTGTCCCAACATCTGAAGTTTCTACAACAATCTTTGAGTTATTATCTGAACAGATCTTTGAATCATCTTCTGATTCCTCAGCACAATTAGCTGATCTATCAGAATTATCTTAAGTTCTGATGACTATGCTTGAACTTACTGAAGTTGAACCAAAAATAAGTGAAGCAGAATCCACATGTATTGAATCTTTCAGGCCTGTACCAGCACCATAAACAACACCAGCTTAGCTAGCTGCACAGGCTTAAACTAAGCCTACTTTAGGACCTTGGTTCACTTTTGATGATCTAACCCCAAAGAGATAGAGAGATCGATTATATGAATTTGGTGCATAGATATATCTACAAATGACTCGACCGAATAATTTTTTATCAGATATTTTGTCTGAGTTTACATCTCGTTTCACTGGTACTATGTGAGAATGGTTACAAAGTATTAATGACTATCAAAGACTTCAGTATATCCAAGTCACTACAATCAGAGCTCTTCTTGGAATAATTAATAAGGAATTCATTGGTGACTTTCAGCTTATTGATAAGCAAATATGTCATAAATATTTTGCAATGAAATGTTGTTTACTTGACAAACGTGATATCCAGAAGCATTACCAACGGATGACGGAAAGGTACTATCTTCTTAATGGTTGGAATGATGTTAATCTTCAAAATACTTTTATCTCATCCCTTCCAGATCAACTACAACCGGAATTACAAATGTAGCGCCCCCTTACCCTATAGTACCCACCGGGACGCCCGTAGGTCATTCCGATACGTATCCTATGATAAGAGACCACTACTGACAACCACCACTAAACTCCTCATGGCATCACAATAATAAACAGTAATAAGAAATTGACAACTTTTTAAAACCAAACTGGATTTCATGGTATTTACTCAAACTCAGTACTTTATAAACGGTCAGTATTTACAGTCTGTACATTTTTCCAAAAACACTATACACTAAGGACTATACAATATCACAAAAACAGGTCTAACTATCAGTCTCCAAAAGAAAGCCCAGCTGACCGACCTTTGAGCCATCGCCTCTCTTGCCAGTCCACAGTACACGGCTCTACAGTCCTGACGGAGCTATCTGACTACGCTTAATCCTGAAAAATAGATTGCAATTTTGGATGAGTTTGCGAACTCAATGAGAAACCATCATCGATGGTTCTCCCAATT
>JANZLH020000131.1:446478-460319 GCA_026770325.2 Erythroxylum fimbriatum | reverse complement strand
AATCTGTGTAATTAAGATGTGAGAGAAATTAAAGGTTAATTTTGGAAGTAAAATTATAAACATGCATATAAAGTCAAAAATGGTACTTATTTTAAATAATTAAAATGTATCTAAAACGACACTTATGAATCGCAGTTAGCGGTCTTGAATTGCATGCCTAGAGACCCTATGCATTAATGGAGCCTTTGTCACATCACATTTAATATGCCACAAAATCTCGCCTCCAAAAGTGGTGATCACTATTGGTACAAAGTACTTCACAAGCTTAGATCACACGCATCATTAATATTAAATAGTTAAATTTTTTTAATTTAATAATTAATTTTTAAAAATTCGCATAAATCATATTAAAATAATTTTTAGTGTAAGTAATAGATGTAAGTTTACATAATATTTAGTAAATACGTAATATTAACAAAAATAATCTTTTGACTTAATTTATACAAGTTTTAAATTTTTAGTTATTAAATTAAAAAATTAAAAGTGTTAAACAGTTTAAAATATATTATTATAATGCTTAAACTAGCAAATATATGTGTATATTACTTAAAATTTTCAATTATATATAATTATTTATAAATTACATATTCAAATAAAATATTTAATAATTTAAAATTAAATAACAGAGTTGACTTAAATAATACTTGCAAATGTCAACATATTTCACTGACATTTATTATATTCTCACATTAATTTTTAATCTCTTAAATTAAAAACTCTTAAAAATATTTAATTTCATCACTTAAAACCCTCTTGAGGGTAAACCATCTTACCTAAGAATTCCAGTTCCAACTTCCAACATCATTTAATGTAGAGGGTCAACCATATGAAGCAACCATCACATTCAGATCTGCTCATCATTACAGGCTATCAATAATTAAACCTCACATGTTCAACCAAAACCCACATGCAGTCTCTCTTGAGTCTTGAGGATAAACTCTGAACTTGGGTTTGCATATTGCATAGGTCATTGCTGCTGTTTGAAATTTCCCGCTTAGTTCATGGTCAGCATTCATTTACAGGATTTGCCCTACTGTCTACTGATGCTCGACAGCTTCTGTAAGAGATTATAACGCCCGGTCAGTAAGGAACTATACATATATATATATATAATGGAGGCCGCTGAAAGCTGAAGCTGACTAGCTGAGACATGGCAGCTAATCCTGATAATGCATGATCATCAACTACATACCAACTTTTATCCTTCAAAGGACAAAAGTTGGGTCTCCTCCTCTTCCAAAGGACTCTAATGTGGATGTCAAGTGAATTCCTTAAGTTTGTTTGGTTCTTACAAGACAAAAGAGGTTTTGATAATGAGAAAAATATGGAAACCCTTTTTCATGTAAAGTTTATAATCCTGAGATAGTTTGTCCTTTTTTTTTTCACGAGGTATCCTAAGATGGTCCTAATTATGATAAGGTACCTTTAAGTCATCCACTTTCAGACTAATCCTCACTTGAGTCGGGTAAATTCCTTACGGGAGACAAAGCTCTGGTCCCAAGTTTTATTCAGTCACAGAGTTGGCACAAATAAGAAAAAGAATTCTTTTCTTTTTCAATGATGGTGGGGTTTTCTAATATTTTATTGCTATATATTATTGCAAGTTGATTTTTCAATAATATGTAAGTACGTTATTTTGTCGACACGCAATATTTTTAATATATTTTGAATTTATAACCTCATTTTTCGTTTTTAATCTTATTATAACCATATTTTGTTTATAGGGAACTTATTTGAATAAAAAAGGATAAAATTTAAGATTATATCTTTTTCTCTTCGGATATATTTCTTAAATTTTTACTTATTATTATTCCTAATAATTTTACTAAAAGATATTCCATCATATTTTCTTAAGCATATATTTCAAAGAACATAATATGTAGTTTTGTCCAAATTTGTAATATTTTTAGCTGGATCGAAAGTTAAACCGGTAAGACAAGAGATTTATGATTTAAAAGATTTAACCGATATTAAACCGTCATAAAACTAATTAAAAATTGAATAAAATTAAATAATTTAAAATATGATTAAAAGAGATTATCCTTATGTATCAAATAATTTGAAGTTAAATTGAAAAAATATTATTAAAATAAAATTTAATTGAATTATTTTAGTTTATAAGAACTTATTAATTAATATAAATTGATCAGTTTTTAATAACAAGAGTTATTAAAATAAATTGAACTAAAAAGTCAAAAATCGAATCGAAAAGTTGGACGGTTAGAGGCTTTTATATATGTTGAATAAGTCAAACCGATTAGGTTTTTTAATCATTGCATTTTTCTCAATTAAATTATTTTTGTTGGAGAAAAGTATTTAGAAAAAAACATATTCTTTCACAATATTGCAATTGTGATTCATATTTTAGACCAAATTTTAGAATTCAACGTCATTGGTCTTGCTGAACATTGGAAAATCAACATTCATCTCCCTCTTCACTCTACTTCAATGCATGAGCTAAGAATAACAAGAGGATAAGAAGACAATGGATTCTGTGCCAATTCGAAAATTGATTTAACCTAAAAGAAATATAGGAAAAAAAACAAAACAAGTTAACTAGAGTTGCTTTCTTCTTAAATACTTAAGTGAAACATTGCCAGTGAAAAGATTCCTGAATGGGATGCTCTCTTTTAAGGTCATGGATTCCCATTTGGCTTCGGACAAGTTGTCCTTATTACAGTCTCAAGTGCTGTCCTGAAGCTTTCAGTTCACGTACATGTGTTGGGTCCATGCAAAACATCTTTTTTTCATGTACCCTTTATCACTTTGTTTTAAGTTCTCACAAGCTCAAACTTCCATGAAATGTTATGTATCGTCCAAGTCTATATTGAAAAAGCTAGCTCGGCATAATTGGCTATCCGCTCGATAACTTTAGTTAAAGTTTTCAATTCTTTTCTACTTTCTGGTCCGACCCCTCCATTAATTTGTTCGACATTTTCTCCTTTCAATCTCAACTTTACCAAACGTCCTTTTCTATTTCCATGTTTGGAACAGATACTTCACGAGTTATCAAGTTAGGGTGACGATATTTGGTAGAGAAAGTTGAAAGTTCTTTATTTTGAGTTCAAATTTTGATGGAAAGTTCTTTTCTAATTCATAAAGAAAGAAAAGTCGTAAATAGTATATGGCCACCAACATCGTAAATTACGACTTATCGGCACGAATATTGTTGAAGCAATCTCTCTATTAGTTAAGGAAAAGATGAATATTATTAGAGCTTCTTAGACTTTGTATTTCAACAAAATCTTTACTGGGTTATTGCTATTTTTGTTGTATACATAATTAAAATTCATCTTAGTTTCTTTCGCTTAATTTGCATTCTCAAACTAAATTTTCATAATTGGCAGGGGAATTTGATGCGGCGGATTCTTACAGTAGCTAGGAGTCGGTTCTCTGGTCATGGCAAAATTTTATGGGATGTACTCCGGGTTGCTGTTGGCCTGAGAGTGGGGTTATCGACGTGTGATTCTCGAAGTCGATTCCCTCGAGGTCATTAATATTCTTTCATCTTCATTTCAGGCTCTGACTGAGATTTCTTCTTTGGTGGCAAGTATTCGTGACTTATTTCAGCGGGAGTGAACCGTACACATTGAGCATACGCCTCGTGAAGGGAACCAATGTGCGTATCACTTCGCATACCTAGCTTCGGTCATACCCCGGGGATTGCATATTCTTTAGGAGCCCCCCTGGAGCCTTTTGGATGCACTCCACCGCGACGTGCAAGGAACCTTTTAACATCGATCCCTTCGTCGGGAATTCGATACTATGAGCTAGTCTCTTTGTTTTTCTTTCCTTTGTAACAAAAAAAAGGTTGAGATGCGAGGGATTTATCAAAAAAAAAAACAAATTAATCTTATTTGTCAAGTACAATAATTGATATACTTAGTGAATCAAACAACTTTTATAGAATGAAGAATGAAATATGAGTTTTTAATTCTAAATTCTAAATTATTTGCAAAAAATTTACATACATCATTTCGAGGTTGAGATCTGGATTTTTTAATCAAAAATTGTATTCGCGTATTAGATTTAAAAAAATAATCAGAGTGACTTAACTCCATCATAAGATATTGAAGTCATTAGGTGTTAGAGAAATCATAATATAATCAAAGCACAATCTTATTATCTTGAAGCTCTTCAATTATATAAAGATTACTACAAACTTAATTATAATTATATATATATATATACGCTTAAGACATTGAATCCTCTGCCAATTGTTGTCTTTTAAGGAAAAAAAAAGGGGGAGAATCTCCACGTGTAGACTTCACGCACTCACTCGCCTCTTTTACGAGTCACAATTTCGGTGGGACCCACTCAGGACCCCAACAAATAGCATCTCATCACGTGAACGTGCCATGTGACGCTTCTGCTCTCTGTCTGTAGAGTCCACTGTAGAGCATTGGAACCGCATACACCAGATCACTGTAAGGGCATGCAGTTTCGACCCTATCCTAGCCATACAACAACATGGATGCCGTTTCGTGAAGTAACGTGTCTAACAAGTCCTTCTCTATCTCCCATACAATCCCTTCTCCTTCGTGGTCAAACGCCATGTCGTTTTGGAGCTTAAGTTGTGGCAAGTCTTTGTCTATTATGGCGTCAATGTCTTCAAGAACCTGACAATTGGATTGAGGAAAGCTTCCGACTTTCGAACACAGTTCATCAACTAAATGTGAACCTTTTGTCATTGGACCGTGATCATGCCTAACTAAGCTTGTCCAAGGCTTTAGGTTAATGTAAGGTCTCAAAATATCCACCAGGATTTCATCCACTAGATGAAACAGTAACTTTCTGTTGCACTGTTGATCGAGTCGATCACAACTTGCCAGATGATTGGTGGTGGTGGTAAAACTTTCGAGATGGTGAAAAGTAGAAGGGTCTAATGGATGAGAGGGAGAGAACCATGTAAGAAAGGACAATGGAGTATCTTTGTCTACGCCTGCACATCTCACTATTCTTGTGATGTATTCACGATATTCTGATGCAACGATATCTCCGCCGCCGGTGGTGGAAGTTGAGTTGCCGGCACCATTATGATTATCATAGTTGGTAATGCCGTCTCGGGAGTCGAGCATTTGCGTCACTTGTTGCGGCTTGTACGAACGGCTCGAACAACTAGATAACTGTGAGCTACTTTTCGATTCCTGAGCATTTGATACCTGCCAAAGATAACGTTGTGTTACAGAAACTTCAAAACTCTTATTCTTCATCCTTATATGTTCAAAAGCTAAGAAACCAAAAACCACTCTTAAAACGAAAATGAGAAGATTAAAAGAGCATAATTAACCTGTTTTTTAGGAATTCGGTCTTTCTTGACTGGAAGCAAGTTGGAGACAGTTACAACGTTAAGGAGGTCGTTAGATAATGGAGTTCGCTTGCATTTTTTATCAGAAATGGTGGCTGTTGTCGGACGAACAAATGGTTCTTCTTGCTTGTTCCGCATATTGTGTGATGTCTGAGGATGTTTCCTGAGCTTTAATGGCGACTTACCAAACCTTTCTTCTGTCCCTTTCTTGCTTGCTCTTTGTTGCTTTGTTGAGGCATTCGTGTTCTTGTAAAGGGCATTGATCTCTACCTTGGTTTTGTGTTCAAGGACTTTGAGTTTCGGAGAGCAAGATATGGATTGCTTGCCTGAGCTTGACTCATCAGCGGCAACTTTGATCAGAGCTTTAGAAAGTTTCTTTGACTTCAATTGACTAACAAGCTCATCTCTGCTTCGTTTCTCTCTATTCTTCACTGTATTTGTAATGTCTGATCCAACTTTCCTTCCAACACTTTCTTTTACCTGCTTCACTATCTGCCTGGCATAGTAGGCTGGACTTCTGTTCTCGTCATCAGCTTTCAGTTCTTTTCGGATACGAGACATCACAAGTTCTTCTTCACTTGCACTTAAGTTTTCCTTGTTGATTTGAAGCGACAAGCGGTGATGATGATCCACGTCTGATTTTCTAGCAGACGATATTCTAGGTGTCTCTGGCAAAGAACGACATCCTGTGAAATGATCACAACTCGTCCTGGGGCTAACTGATTTGTTCTGAAGAGGTTGTCGAGGTCTGAAATGGTGGTGCAAATCGGACTTGTTGCCTTCTGAATTTGCTGCTCCGAGGTTTGATGAAGAAGAAGACCTAGGAGAGTAGATATCAGGAAGAACATCTAGACCCATGAGTCTAGCAACCAAATTTGGAGTCTTGGCACTTGGAGATGAGCTGATATCTGAGTAAGAACAATATTTTGATCTCGAATCCACATTGGTTCTAACTTGAATACCCACCTGGAATTTTCAGAAGAACAACTGAAGATTACTCTCTTTGCAGGAACACATAAACCGCAAAAACTACACACAAAATACAGGGAACTTGTCATTCTTACAGGAATAGCTAACTTGTCATGTTCGACAACTAATGGCAACGATTGAGTCTTCTCTAGTTCGAAGCTATTCCTTGGTGCTTTAATACCTGAAACTAAAAGCTACCTGTCAAGGTTTTTCCCCAAATCTTCCCTTCCAGGAAAATTATAAAGGACTTGCAAAGAAGTTACCTTTGGAGAGATCTACCTCTTCAGGAATGAAAGAGTTAGGCTTGAAAGAAGACTGTTGTTGTAAATGAGCAAATTGAAACTGATGAAAGTCCAACAATTGAAAAACAGCACACATGCAACCAGTAGCTACCGTGGTACCACCGTCATCACCACCGCCACCGCCTCTTCCTCCGTCTCTTTTGGTTTTGGAAGATTTGCTCGAACCCCAATACCAGTCTCTTCCCATTTCTAGTAAAGCTTCACTGTTCTAGCTTTTTCTTTCAACTGAGTTTGGTGCAGATAAAGAAAAAGTTACGAAGAGAAAGTATCAGAGTGACAATGACAAAGACGAGAAGTAGCAGAAGTAGTTGGATGCTTTCAGAGTCTTGGAAGTGAATAAGTGAGTCTCTGTGTTAGTGAGGACGCTGAAAAGCTTACAGGACGCTGAAGTAGAAGCGAAAAAAGCGGATTCATGGAGCACAAATCAACCTCATTTGATTTCAGGAATTAAAAGTACAACGAAAAGGGTCTTGTTCCTTACTCATCTTTCTCTCTGGTTTTATCTGATACACTAACTTCCTAGAGTTTATTTTCTTTTTAACCAGACCAATCTCCGGTCTCTTTCATTGGGAATTGAAATAGTAAAATAAAGAAAAGAAAAGAGAAAGATGACGATATGACCACGCACGGACCACCACCTTCTCGACACTCTCTCCTCCCTCTCTATCTCCATCTCTGGAGCTCGATTTACAAGGTGATATATATTCACGAAACCTCTGGCCTGAGAATTTTAAATACTCCTTTTGTCTTTTTGGGATCTTCAATATGACCCATCCATTACATTAGCTTCTGTGTAATGACGCTTATCCTCTGAACATATATATAATCTCTTTATCCACTCCTTTCTTAGTACCATCGAACAGTAAACACCAACCATGGTTAGCGCTCCTTGAAAAAAGACTGCTTTGAGTTTTCTGTTTTTTCAAGAATCTCCCGAAGTTACGATGTTAAATGTTGTGAAAGCTAAACCGTAAATTAAACCGATAATATAATAATTAAAAGTTTAATAAAAATGCTTAAAAATTAAATAAAATTTAAAAATTTATACTTATTTATTAAAAGCTTTAAAATTAAATTAAAAAAGGTACTATTAAATAAAAATTAGTCGATTTATTTTGATTTATAAAAATTAATTACTTACAAAAAACGATCGATTAATTAACAAACTGACCGGTTTTTAACAACAAAGATTATCAAACTGAATTAAACCGAAAAATTGACATATTCAAAATTTTTACTATTAAACCAACTACATTGATTTGATATTTATAACATTGATGGTGTTACTAAATAGAATTCACAAGGTTTAGTTTTATTACAATATTATGAGCAACCCACAAATTTAATTTTAAAATAATGCTCGAAAAAAATTTTAAATACGGATAATAATTTTTAAATTATGTATTTTAAAATATTATTATTAATTACATTATATTGTTTAAAATCATTTAATTTTTATTTATAATTTTAAACTAATATCATAATATTTCTTAAAAAAACTAATATCACAATATTACATGATTTGATATCAGACAAAATAAAAAATAATAATTATCAATAAATTAAAATTAAAGGAATAAATATTGCATGTAAGCTTTATGAGTTATGACAGACCACGAAATGATTTTAGAGTTGTCTATTCAATATTTGGAATAATTACGGGGGAAAGAAAGCAGGACAAGTTCGCAGGAATCAAACAGTTCTTCGTGGACCTCATTTGTTAATACTAACAGCGTCTTGTCCAGCCTTTCCTTTTCTTTTTTTTAATAAAAATTTTCCTGTTCCATTGAATCTGGAGCAGTTCTTCCATTGATGAAACAAGATTAGAAGGAACAGTATGAGTATGACAAAAGCGTTATTCAAACTTTCAATCAATGTTATCTTTGGTTCGGTTCTTGTAACGTTTTTGGTTAGTTTTGTTGGGATAATAACCAACCTATCAAGACTTCTTCTGGTCCTTAGGTAGAATCCTACTTTGCGTAGATTTTTTCTTCTTTTTTTTTATTTGATACTATTTCAACTTTTTAATCTGTGTAAGATTTCTATCTCAGGGTTATACTACTGTATAAACAACCTTTAGGGTCCTTTAAAACATCATATTGGTATAATTTTTATTAGTCCTAAGGTTTGTGAAAGAGAGAAAATACTTGTAATTTTTCTTCTTGACATAGTATATATTTTTGGGCTCTCTTTGCCTTTAGATTTTTCTCCCGATACTCGAGTTTTTCAAATAAAAATTCTTTGCATGCTTCTACTGTTTTTCCTTATTTACTTGAATGATTTTATTACTTCAGTAACTACTAACACAACAAATTGGTATCAAAGCAAGGTTCATTTCGATCAATCAAGTCTTGTAGCCATGTCTCTTTTAACCAAATGAGACAACGACAAGTTCGACGGAAAAATCAGTTTTCCTATTTGGAAGGTCCAGATACAAGTTGGTCTCACACAACATGGATTGAAGAAAGCTTAGTCTGACAAGATAAAGAAACCCACCAATATGTCAGACGAGGATTGGGAATGGTTGGATCAAAAACCCTTGTCCACTATTCAATTGTGCTTGACGCATGAAGTGCTACGGAAGTAGTCCATAAGACGATTATGACAGGACTCTAGTTGAAATTGGAGTCCTTTTATATGACGAAGAGTTTAGCTAACAAACTTCGTCTCAAAGAACATCTCTTTACCCTCAAAATGTTCGAAGGTACACCTGTTCCATCTCATCTTGATGAGTTTAATTCCATTATTATTGATTTGGAAAATCTTGAAAATAAAATTGATGATGAGGATCAAACAATGCTTCTTGTTATTTCACTATCTCATTTGTATAAGCACTTTAAAGAAATCACGCTTTATGGTAATCGTGAAACTCTCTCTTTAGAAGAAGCTAAATTTGCTTTGTTGTTTAAAGAAAAGTTTCCATAGGAAAAGATGCCAATATTACATGTAAATATTGCAAGAAACTCGGACACTAGGTCTCATACTGTTATAAATTGAAAAATAAACTCAAAAAGAAGGTAAAAACAAGGGTAATCAATATGATTCTATCCCCGAGGTTGCTATAGTTGATTCTAATTCAAGAAGTGATGTTCTTTTGATCGTTTAAGGCGAACAACGATCCAAAGATGAATAGATCCTAGACTACAATTATACTTTTCATATGTGTCCTCACAGGAATGGGATTGCCACCTATGAAACTGCTAAGGGTGTTATCTTTATAGCTAATAATGCACAGTCTGATTTGATGGGAAAAGGTATAATCAATATTAAAACTCATGATGGTGTTGTTAAAACCTTCTCTAATGTTCGTCACATTCCTGATTTGAAACGCAACCTTATTTCATTTGGTACACTTGAGTCTCGTGGATGTAGGTACTATTTTGAAGGTGGAGTCATGAAGGTATCTCGAGGTAATCTTATAATCTTTAAAGGGAAAAGACACGGTGCTCTTTATGTGTTGCAGGACTATACTGTTATTGGTATTGCTGATGTTGCCTCATCTAAATCTCACAAAGATGCCACCAAGTTGTGGCATTACCGCCTAAGCCATATGGGTGAGAAAGGTTTGCAAATCTTGTGCAAGGGGGGGCTATAGAGCCAGAGATCAGGTAATAAAGAGTTTTGTGAATATTGTGTCTTCAATAAACAAACTAGAGTGAGTTTCTCTTCCCCGGGGATTCACAGGACCAAAGATACTCTATATTATATTCTATGGGGTCCCTCTCTCATTGCTTCTCGAGGCAGTAGAAAGTATATGTTGACCATTATTGATGATTTCTCCTGTAAGGTTTGGGTGTTTTTCCTAAAGAAGAAGAATTAAGTTTTTCCTACTTTTAAGGAGGGAAAAACCTTGATCGAGAACAAAACATTTAAGAAAATTAAGCGGTTGAGAACTGACAATGGTCTTAAGTTCTGTGAAGATGCTTTTGACGACCTATGCAAGAAGGAAGGCATTACTAGACACCACACTTTGGTTGGTAAGCCTCAGCAAAACGAAGTTGTTAAGCGTATGAACAGGACTCTATTGGAGAAAGTTTGATGCATGCTTTTTCATGCTAAGTTGGGACATGAGTTTTGAATTGAGGCGGCTACTACTGCATGCTATCTTGTCAATCGTTCTCCACATCGTTCTCTCGATAGAAAAATCTCAGAAGAAGTTTGGTCAGGTAACCATGTTGATTATTATAATCTTCGTGCTTTTGGGTGTCCTGTTTAGGTTCATGTTAATGAGGGCAAATTAGAGTCCCGCACTATTAAATGTGTCTTCTTAGGTTTCGGGGAAGGGGTTAAAGGTTATCGTGTTTATTGTCCTGATCCTAAATATCGTAAGATTTGTCATAGTCATGATGTAAAATTTCATAAAGATGTTGTTAGAATATATTTTATATATTCCTTATTTAGTTTTGGCATTTTAAATTGGACATATAAGATTGCATTTATGATGGAATCTTGAAGTCTATCCAATAGATATGCATATCTCCTTGTTTGGGTAAAAGTCTATTATTAGAATCTTTGAAGTCGATCCATATATGTGCATATCTCCTTATTTTGAAAAAAGTCTTGGTGATTACGCAAGTTTAAAAAAATCCTAGAAGGGGTTGCGGCAACTGAAGACTATTGTACATATGTGTGATAATTGAAAAAAAAAAGGATTCATTGGTTTTATACAATGCATAACGTGTCTTTGGTGTGGTAGAGATAGTGATGTTGATGTTGATGGTTGATCATCGATTGGGAATATAGAAGAAGTCTATTACTTATATATGTGTTGAAGCCACGTGGTTGTGAGTCAGAAAAACTTGGTGGGTTGTTGAACAAGTGCTGCTACTATGTGCATTAAATGAAGTTTTAGAGAACGCAGTCGGTGGGAACATAGAATAAGAAGCTAACGTTTGTTTGGGTGTTCTAGTTTTCATATGTCCACTGTGGAGTTGGGCTTTTAAGGAAAAGGAGCATTGAGCTTCTCTGTGTTTGTGTTGCTTCTCTGCACATTGCTTCTCTGCGTCCGTGTGGCTTCTGTGCTTTCCTTTGAAGGGCGATGATTTTGTTAAGTTGGGCTGAATAGTTTTGTGTTGCGTTTTCCTTGATGTGTTGCCGTGATTAGCCCATTGTTGTTGCGACGACTTCCAGATCTATTTTAGTGGAGCTTAAACTTTCGGGAAATTGTCTTCTTTTTCTCAAGTGTATTATTATTTTATTCTTAGTTGATTGATCACTTGAGTTGTTCATTTAATTATTTTTATTATCAAACAGTGTGAGAAAATCCTCTGTTGAGGTTAGTACGAGACGGTCGTACTATTGGGTGTGAAATTCTTTCACGGGAAGTGAGGTTGAGGGATAGTGTCAAGGGCTGAGTGATGTCGGCTCAGTAAAGCCTTGGGTAAATCTATAGTATTTTCGTGAAAGTGATTAAGCTATGTGAGGGCTCCGCAGACGTAGGCAAGGTGTGCCGAACTGCATTACCAAATTTATGGTATTTTCACTATTTTGCTTTTGCTTGATTTTATTTTGTTGGTGCTCAATAAGTTTGCGGGAAGTTTGCGAAATAATTAACCCTCTTCAATTTTTCAATACTGTTCATACCAAGTATACCCATGTGACCATCTCTCTGCATTACAAGGTGAGCATACAACTGATTAGATGTACATAAAAGAAAGGAATTGATTCCTATGGCTTATTGTTTTTATGCCTTCACCTGCGGGAGAAATTTGCAGGGACTTTTTCGGTTTATATTGCACGAGTGAAAAAGAAAGGATTGATTATGGTATAGAAAAGAATTACCAAGTAATAAAAAACATACATGTAATTAGTTATGATATTTTTAATGTCTAAAACTATAAACTGTCGTTTTTCATATTCTAGCAAACGTATATTAATTAGTTATCAGAAAAACAAAATTCTATGATTATAAGTAACATTATAAATGATTATAATTATGTAAAATAAACCTTTTATAAAAAAGAGACATAATTTAAATATGAAAATAATTTGAATTTAAATAAAGTAAGATATAAATTTTTAAAAGGTCGTACAAATATATAAGGATATAAATTTTTAAAGAAAAACAATTTTATAAATCTTATTTACTATATTTTTTTATATATAAAACCTTTTGATATATTTCTTTAATCTTTATTATATTCAATGTTGTGTTTTTTAACTAGTTGAATTAGTTTTAAATTTGAGTAAGTTCTCAATGGTTAAAGTAAACTTGTCTAATAATTGGAATATTTATATTAATAAATAATAATAGTTTTATTATTATTATATTAAATTATATCTTATAATCTGTTCTAAATTTTTTAAACTACAAATTATTAAATTATAATTTAAGGTATTAAAATTAATTACAAGTAAAAAAGGTGATGATAGGGTAGGATTTATTTTATGAGTGTTTATATTATATTTTTTCTTTTATTATATTGTCAAAAAATTTCTTATAATAATTGTATTTGTGTCATGTAAGTAAAATAATTAGTTCAATTTTAGTCCACTTCTTAACTTTTATTTTTAACATGAAAACTAAAATATCAGTTTAAGTTTTCCTGAAAATAGCTCACTTTAAATTCATTATACTGAATTAAGATTTAGGTATGGTAGAAGATGTAATAAAAAGAAACAATAAGAACCAATTTTAACAATTTGAAGACTATGTTACTAATTTATAAATGTAATAAAAAATAAGGTTAATTACTAAAAAAACTCAAACTTTTGTCAAATTTTCAATTATAGCCCAAACTTTGAAAAATAACAATAAAATGTTCAAACTTTCAATTTTTTAATTCTAGCCCGAGCTTCAAAAAGTACCAATAAAATGCTCAAACTTTCAATTTTTTTCAATTTTAGCCCGACGTTAGTATTTTTGTTAAGTTTGTTGACATGACTTACTACGTGTTTCAGAAACCTTAACTATTAATACACATAAGCCAAAATTAACACAACAAATAAAATTAATGAAGCAACATCATTTAATCACATAATTAAAATTACGTCATTGTTTAACAATGATATAAATCATATTACATAGCCCTAACGACCTTACACTTTGATTTCAGTTTTTTTCTTCATTTTGAATTTGTTTTTTCGATGCCTTCATCCTTCGATTTTTAAATTACGCAGCTCCGACACCCTCACACTAAGGGCATGTAATAGCCCATGTTAGGGGTTAGAAAATTTAAAAATTTTCAGTACATCATATGCTTTGCATAATTGAGTATTTGCTAATATATGCATATGAATTTTGACTTATACAAATAATTGTA
>JANZLH020000131.1:373237-394700 GCA_026770325.2 Erythroxylum fimbriatum | reverse complement strand
ACTATAATGGTCTAGAGAAATTACCCCTTCTTCCACAACTTGCAAGGCACTTCTATATAATTGATTATATAGAATAGAAATGACTGAATGATGGTATATTCACTAAACCGGTGGCTAACCGGTTCGACCAATACCGGTTTAACCGGTCAATTGATCAGTTTTTACTGGTTTGAACTGGTTTAATTGAGAACTGGTTTTTAGGGGTCAACCGGACCGGATAGCCAACTGATTACCGGTTGAATCGGTCGAACCGGCCGATCCGGACCGGTTTTTAAAATCATGCTTTATTCTATCTCTCCTTCACGCATGAAAAGGGCTTCTCATCCATGCCTAGTCTCTCCCTAATACATGTGCTTTACCTTACTAAGTTACTCCTATTATTCAGTTCCACAATCAGTCACTAAAAACAAGAAATACCATATATATATTTCATGCTTCGTTTCTAGTTTCCTTTGTTCCTCAATGAACAACGCCGAATCGGGTTCAAATTATTTAAAATTATTCAAGTCCAATCAAAAGTGAATAAGCGGGTAACTTACCTAATATAATTTGATATCGTTTGTTAGGTTAAGTAAAGAATCTTTCAACTTGAGTTTAATCTAAAACCTTAAGAAAAATTCAAAAAAAATCTTAAATAAAAAATTCAGATCGAATTTGATTTGAGCTCGAGATTAGAGGTAGTGTTTTGTTGTAATTTTCAACAAGAATGTACATATATCGATCGTGTATTAATTTTTATATAGTTTAATGAAATTATATATGATTTGTAAAACCTATATATTATATGTGACTCATTAATAATTATGATTTTAATAATATTGGGTGCAACCGTTTAATGAAAACGATTATATATACCTATTTATTAGAAACCGGTCATCTCTCTTGCCTCTTTTTACGTTTTCACTATCAGAAAGTAGGATTATTGAGGGATATAAGAGAGAAATCAAGTTTCTCTATATTCAATTACTTTGGGAGATTTTTCTAAATTAACATTAAACAAATCTCGTAGATCAAGATATGTAATTCTTATTTTATATTTTAGTGAAGAACATAGATTTCTAATATCTGAGTTGAAGGACTATTACAATTATGTCTATGCAGTAAATTATGCTTACATGTTGTATCAAAGCAAAGTTTCTAATTCTATGATTTTTTCATTAAAAATATTGTGCGTTCATCTTATTTTCGTATAATTGCTTGTTGAATCTACTGAGTTATTAAAAATTTATTCGTAATCATGTTTTGTTTGTCGCATGGCTCAAGTCTTTATGGCATTAATTGTCTCATTCTTTTCCACTTAAAAAAACAAAATACTATGTTAATGCTTGACTATCATTATGCATATATATATTGTTTATTTAATTGGTCTCCCGTGTTCTTACTGCTTACTTGTGAAAGAAGATGTGGATGCATTGAATAATAAATGGATCAAATCATATAACCTTAATGTTAAAGGTGATAATTGAATTGTTGTATGAAAGTTGTCTAACCCATATGTGCATTACTGATATTAATGAATCATACTTTAATGCACATATTTTAATGAATATTAATTTTATGATGAAAGTCACCAAAGTGGTCGAGCTTTTATGTTTAATGAATATTAATTTATGAAATATTTTAATTCAATTACCCATGATTTATGGATGCTTATTAAAAAATGATATAATAAATTCATGGTTATTTGAAGTTCACGAATTATAAAATATTTCAAGATTACCCAAAGGTTAGTTCATTAATTTTATAATTTTTGGACATGAAGTGTTAATTTATATGCTTAGAATGATTGTGTTTACTATATCTAAAGATAAATAGCATGTTTGTTTGAGGTATATTTAATTAACAACTAAGTCGTATAAAATTAGCATCATTATTATAATTATGGTATGTCTTAGAACTGCCCAAAGGAGATCTTAGATATACACTAAATGTTTGATGTAGAATAATTGTTTTGAATTTGATTTAAGTGTTAAGTTTTATGAATCAAAGATTTATTGTGTGAGCATTCTATTATGTTTTGCAGTTTCTATTCCTGTTAACTTTAATTTGGTTGCTTCATTTGTTCCATCTTTTAATGGATTAGATTACTTTGACCGATGTGAAGAAGTCCAATCTCATCTTGGTGTATTGAATCTTGATTTGACACTCTAAGTTGAGAAACCAGCTGCTATTACTAATGCAAGCACTACCGATAAGAAATCTTTCTATAAAGCTTAGGACAGATCGAACAAGTTGAGCTTAAGGTTTATGTGAATGACTGTTGCTAACAATATTAAGGCAACTATTCCCAACACTGAAGTTGCTAAAGAATTTATGATAATTGTGAAAGGGTATTCCCAAACTGCTGATAAGTTACTTGCGGGGACATTATGGCTAAGTTGATCGCTATAAGGTTTGATAGTTCGCAAAGCATGCATGAACATGTCATTGAAATGAAAAATATAGCAGCAAGATTAAAGATATTGAGAATGAAAGTTGATGAATTTTTCCTAGTACAATTCATTTTTAATTCTTTATCTCCTGAGCAATATGGGTCATTCTGAATGAATTATAACACTATAAAGGATAAGTGGAATGTGAATGAATAGACGAGTATGCTTGTTCTAGAGGAGACAAGACTTAAGAATCAGGGAACCCATACCATTAATTTGGTATGTCATCAACGAGTTAGAAAGAAGCCCAGAAGGAATTATGGCAAAGGAAAGGGCAAGCAGGTACCACTTAAAGTTAATGAATCCTCCAGTCAAGTTCAAAATAAGGAACATAAAGGTGATATATTTCATTTTGTAAGAAACTTGGGCCTTATCAGAAAGATTGCCTAAAACATAAAGGCTAGTTCAAAAAGAAAGGTAAGTTTAATGCTTTATTATGTTTCGAATCTAATTTGGTTGAAGTTCCGTATAATACTTGGTAATTTGATTTTGGTTGTATCACTTATGTTTCGAATACCTTGGAGGAATTCCTTACAACCTAAACCACAAACCTAACTGAAAAGTTTGTTTTGATGGGGAATCGTGTCAAAGCTCCAGTTGAAGCCATAAGAACTTATCATTTGATTTTAGATACTGGACATCATGTAGATTCATTTCAGACACTTTATGTACCTTCTGTTTCTCCTTAATTTGGTGTGTGTGTAGATTGCATTAAGGGAAAGCAAGCCAAATACACAAAGAAATGAGCCACAAAAAGCACACATCTTCTAGAAGTTATACACATTGATATATGTGGGCCTTTTGATGTTCTATCTTTTAGTGGAAAAAGGTGTTTCATCACATTTATTGATGACTTTTAACGTTATGAATATGTCTATTTATTGGATGAAAAGACTCAAGCAATAAATGCATTAGAGGTGTTGTTCATGAGATGGAAAGACAATTAACTAGAAAGGTGGAAATTGTCATATCTAACTAGAGTGGTGAATTTTACGAAATATATAATGAGTCAAGATAATGCCCAGGTCCATCCTCCAAATTTCTTAAAAAGCAAGGTATATGTGTTCAGTACACAATGCTAAATACATCACAACAAAATTGTGTGGCAGAAAGACGTAATCGTACATTAATGAATATGATTAGGAGTATGTTAAGTAATTCATCTGTACCCTTATCATTGTGAATGCATGCATTGAGGACCGTTATTTAATTGTTAAACAGGGTTCCTAGTAAGGCAGTTCAAAAGACTCCTTTTGAGTTGTGGACTAGAAGAAAACCTAATTTAAGGCACCTGCATGTTTGGGATTGTCCAATGGAAGTAAGTATTTATATTCCACATGAAAAGAAATTGGATGTAAATGATTCGTGGATTCTTTTATGGGTTATCCTAAACGGTATAGATTTTATTATCCTAATAATACAACAAAAGTTGTTGAAACTAGAAATGCTAGGTTCATTGAGAATGGTGAAACCAATGGGAGTGTTGAAAAATCACGTAATCTAGTTATTGAAGAAATAGAAGTTCAATTTCCCCTACCGACTTCTTCAATACATGTTACTCCTATAGTTGCAGAACAATTTGACAATTTACAGGAGCAACAAATAAATGATCAAACATTTCATGAAGAGCATGTAGTTAATGAACCTATTGAACCCGTAATTAATGTTCCAATTGTAAAATAACCACAATAAATAACATTAAGAAGGTCTCAAAGACTTAGAAAACTAGTTGTTTTTAATGATTATGTGGTATATCTACAAGAGTTAATTAGAATTTGACTTAGGAAATAATGAAAATCCAATTTCGTTTTCACAAGCCGTTGAAAGTGTTAATTCTACTAAATGGATTGATGCTATAAAAGAAGAGTTGAATTCTATAAAGCATAATGAAGTTTGGGATTTAGTCAAATTGCCTGAAGGTTGTAAGAGAGTTGAATGTAACTAGGTTTTTAAGACCAAACGTGGCTCTTATGGAAATATTGCAAGACATAAAGCTAGACTTGTTGCCAAAGGTTATACTCCGAAAGATGACATTGATTATAAGGAGATTTTTTCATCTATTTCAAAGAAAGACTCCTTTAGAATTATTATGACACTAATAACTCATTATGATTTAGAGTTACATCAAATGGATGTGAAAACAGTCTTCCTTAATGGTAATTTAGAGAAAGAAGTGTATATGGATCAACCTGAAGATTTTTCAATTGTAGGAAACGAAGACATGGTGTGTAAACTTAAGAAGTTGATATATGGACTTAAGCAAGCCTCCCGACAATGGTATCTTAAGTTCAATGATACTATTACTGCTTTTGGATTTAAGGAAAGCATCATTGATCGATGTATATATCTAAAAATCAGTGGGAGTAAGTTCATATTTTTCGATACTTTATGTTGATGATATCTTGTTAGCCACTAATGATTTTGGTTTAATGCACAACACTAAGAAATCTCTCTATGATAATTTTGAAATGAAAGATATGGGAGAAACTAGTTATGTGATAGGTATTGAAATATTCCGTGACAGATTATAAGGATTATTAGATTTATCTCATAAGGCTTATATTAATAAGGTATTGGAGGGATTTGGCGTGAAAATTGTTCTGCAAGTGTAGTTTCAATTCAGAAGGGAGACAAGTTTAGTCTTAATTAATGTCCAAATAATGAATTGGAATAAAAGCAAATGACAAATATTCCTTATGCATCAATTATTGGAAGCCTAATATATGTTCTCAAACATTAGCTTTGCTGTCAATATGCTGGGCAGGTATCAAAGTAATCCTGGATTGGATCATTGGAAAGCTGCAAAAAAAGTTTTGAGATATCTACAAGATACTAAAGATTATATGCTCACATATAGGAGATTCATTCATCTGGAAGTGATTGGATATTTAGATTCAAATTATGCCGATTGCATTGATACTAGAAAGTACACTTTTGGCTAACTTTTTCTATTAGCTGGAGGGGTTATTTATTGGAAATGTGAAGTAGTCTATCATTGTTGTTATGGAAGCTGAATTTGTAGCATGTTTTGAAGCTACAATTTAAGGATTCTGGTTGCACGACTTTATTTTGGGACTTGGAGTTGTCAACAGTATTACCAAGTCGTTGAAAATTTATTGTAAAAATTCTACAGTAGTTTTCTTTTCAAATAACGACAAGTATTCTAAAAGTGCTAACCATATAGAATTAAAATACTTATCTGTTAAAGAAGAAGTTCATAAACAAACAGTGTCAATTCAACATATTAGCACTAATTATATGATTGCATATCCTTTGATGAAAGGATTGAAACTGAAAGTCTTTAAAGAACATGTTGAAAGAATGGGTATTATGGGAAACCATTGTTGAGATTTATGATGTTTGTATTTTGATACTATGAGCTCACTTATGTTTATGTTTCTATCAATCCTATTTTATAGTATTCATTTATGAATAAATTATGTTGATATGATTTGTTTTCTAATAAGACATTATTGTTGGACCATTAATATGTTTCTTATTTATGAATTATATTGAATAAAGCGGTAATATTGGAGTACATGGAAGGAATTATGTCGTTTGTTAAGATGTAAAACCGCTACAACCCTTATTATTATCTTTGTTTGATTGTGATTTATGATGTAATCAACATTAAAGAATGTAGTAAAGTTTGTGTGTAAAATGTTTATTTATTGCACCATGAAATAATGTTTTTCAATTAATGAACTAAGTGGGAGAATATAAAACCTATATATTATATATGGCTCATTAATAATTATGGTTTTAATAATATTGGTTGCAACCATTTGATGGGAACGGTTTATATAAACCTATTTAATAGAACCCGGTCCTCTCTCTCGCCCTACATGCTTCTCTTTACATTTTCACCATCAGAAAGCAGGATTATTGAGGGATAGAGAAGAGAAATCAAGTTTCTTCATTTTCAATCACTTTGAGGGTTTTTTTTTAAATTAAGATTAAATGAATCTCATAGATTAAGGTACGTAATTCCTATTTTATATTTTAGTGGAAAAAAATAGAATTCTAAGATCTGGGTTAAAGGACTATTGCAATTATATATATGCAATAAATTATGCTTACATGATTAACATAAAATTAATATTTCTAATTTATCATGTTATATCTGATTGTTGTCTACACTCGGAATCACGATGGTTAGGATGCTGATCTTTTGATTGTATAAGAAATGCAGCTTGTTGATTGATTGAAATTTATCCTTTATTTCTCTTCCTGTCTAGATGAATATGGATTCACTTTTAATTTATTTAAAAATCAAATAAATCGATAACTTTTATTTATAAATTAATCCTTTACATTTGTATATTTTTGTATAATATCTCTTATTTGAACAGAACTAATGACAATATTAGATTTTATCCAATAATTAGAATAATATATGTAAATTGCAGAAGTAACTTGAATATTAAATAATATCAAAGTCCAATATTCAAAAGTATCAAAAATTTATCTATACTTTTCGTCAATTTTAGTCGTCACCCACATGCTCACCTATTAAACTTTGTTTCACCATTAATGATGTCTAACGGTATTTCTCATTACTCAAATCGGAGGGTTAGCTTAGTGGTAAAGAAGGTTTAACAAATTCAAATTCTTTGATAGATTATTTCTTTTGTATGTATCGAAAAGATGATTGAAGGGACATGACAATGTCAAGAAATAAGAGATTATTATTAAGTATACTTAATAATTAAACAACCGGTTTAATCAAATTTGACCTTCTCGTGGAATTCCAACATATACAAAACAAGCTTGCCTTTTTTCGTTCATTGGACCTCATGGAGCTAATATGAGCTTAGAACTAGTAATAATCAAGCTATTAGGTTCAGGTTTGACCGTAGTTAATCTCACTCAGCATTGTCTTGTCCTACTCTGGAGTCTCCATCCTGCTTATTGACCTATTCTAAGAAAATGGTCAACTTAGGAGCTCGTAGATTTGGAGACTTTCAATTCAGATTACACCAAACCAACCCTGCCCGATAAGCTTCTATCTTGTCATAATCCTAAAGAGACCAATAGGATATAACAACAATCGGGATCGGGAACATGATTGTTTTAGTAAGCAATCGGGATCGGATGGTTATTGTAATATTATGATTGTTTTCATATCCATTTTCTCATAAAAGAATAAATGACAGAATCAAGTAAAGATCAATTGTCCCTTATTGAAGGTGAATCTCTTGGAGTTTGACTTTGTACATATATATATATATATATATAAAGGAAGACATCGTGAGCTTGAGGCTAAATTCTTTCCCAGTCAGTTGATATACATAGAAGAAAGAAGTGCTTGGTTAGTGTTTTTTACGTATAAACTACACAAAATCAACTCCAAGAACATAGATGCCTATGGCTGTTTTTATAGTTTGAAACAGTTGGTGCCATCACAAGAGTGTCCAAAACATGCTTCCATTCTTCTGTCGTGGCTAGTTAACTTCAAATAGCTATCAACAATTTTCTAGGTTTAACAACAAATGTTGAAGACCTAAATATATATATATATATATATAAAAACATTTTTTCATTAAGGGCAATGAGTCATAAATTCATCGGTAAAGTTTCTTTTTACATTAATTTTGAACTTTTAAAAGTTTTTAATCGAATTCTAAACTTTTTTAGAATAAATAAAAATTATTTCGATAGGAAATGAGGGGATAAATGAAAATATAAAGTATTTTAAAAGGAAGAAATGTTTTCTGCTCCTAAATTTTGGAAAAAAAAAGTTTGAACTTGATTGAAAAAACTATAAATTTTGATAGTAATATAAAAATTAAAATGATTAAACATTTAATAAATCATTTTCATTACTAAGAGCATTTCAAAAACCGAATCGATCGGTTCAATCGGTTTAACGATGAAAATTTTGAGCCGGCTAACTTTTTGATTCAATTTTTAATTTTTTGGTTTGATTTAGTTTAATAATTTTTGTTGCTAAAAATAATTAAATTATTAATTAATCGGCCAATTTGCGTAAACTAACTATTTTTTATAAACTAAAATAAACTAACTAATTTTTATTTAGTAGTCTCTTTTTAAATTAAACTTTAAAATTTTAATAAATAAGGACAATTTTTCAATCATTTTTCAAATTTATTCAATTTTTAATCAATTTTATGACATTTTAATACCGATTAAACCTTTTAAAATTTAAACTTCTTATTTTACCGGTTTAACTTATGATTCGGTTTTTAAACATTGCAAATTAATTAATCATCCAAAAGGGCTTTTTTATTTGGCAATAATGAAGAAGGTTTAAGTCATTAGTTTATGATGAACTTACCGGGTAGGGTTTTTGTTGAAAACTGTGGAGAACATGTTCCTACACAAGTACCAACTGTTCAAATTATCATGTTTAAGGAGCAACAGTTCTTTTAAGAAACAAAACATTACGGAGTGCATAAATCACTCTTCGATGGAAATTATGCATTATACAGGTTAAATATGAGATTGTTATATCAAACTTCTATAAAAGTTGTATGTAAATTTTTACTGATATCAATTGGCAACACCTATTGTATAAAAACACCTATTTTATAAAATACTAAGGTGTAATTTCATTTTTAACCGTTTGAAGGAATTATTTTCAAAACTATAACCATATTTGGTTAATCTGGATTCCTCAACCATTTAAAATTGATGACTTAATTACTAAAAATTGAAAGAAATATAATTTTATTAAGATTTTAGGTCCTATTTGTTCTAAAAGTGTAGCTATGAATAAAATCAATAAATAAAAAAATTCAACCAATTCAGACGGTTTAATCGTAAAAACTTTGAACTTTTCAATTTTTCGGTAATTTTTAACTTTTCAATTCGATATATTTTAATAACTCTTTTCGTTAAAAATTGATTAGTTAATTAATTAATTGGTCAATTTTTGTAAACTAAAAAGTTTTATAAACTAAAATAAATCAAATAATTTTCATTTAACAATCTTTTTTTAATTAAACTTTAAATTCATCGATGAATAAGAATAATTTCTTTTAATCATATTTAAAACTCTTTAATTTTAATTAATCTTTAACAGGTTTTATGACGGTCTAATATCGATTGAACTTTTTAAACCTTAAATCTCTTGTCTTATCTGTTTAATTTTCGATTCAGTTTTTAAAACATTAAATAAAATCAAAGTAGTAGACACTTATTTGTGTTATATAATTTTTTTTTAAAATTATGCTACAAAATTAGTAATATTGAATCAAATACTCCAAACTGCGGTTGGTTCACACGGAGGAATGATAATAAGAATGAAAATGAATATAGTGAGGAATGATAATGAATATTATCATTATAATTATGATGGTTGGTTAAGAGGAAGGAATAATTACCATTACTATTGATAGTGATTGGTTTGTAAAAAATATTACAATATTTTAATTAATGAACGAATTATATTTTAATTAATTAGTATTAATTTTTTTAAAAAAAGAACCACTAGTAATGAATGGGTTTCATTCCTCTATTAAATGGAGGGTATAAAGGATTCCTCAAAAGTGGAATATCAAACTATTATCCATATAATAATAATCAACAACCAACTACTCATTTTTCATTCCTTACCTATTAACCTCTTCCCAAACCCATCAACCAAACACCCTATAACACTTTAAATTTTTCTCTAAGCTTAACTTTTCAATAGATAAATCTTTACACCTAAAAGCTTATGTAAAGACCTACTACTACATGTCACTCACAAACAAAAACCATTTCTCTTTATTTCAGTTTATATTTTTCTATAATTAACTAGTTTTTAATATGTAATGAAATGAATAGACATCCTTTTTATTTATTAACCATGTAGAAAGGTTTTACATCATAATTTTTAGGTGGGCTATTTGCTTTTTAATATCCCTAATTTAGTTTTAAAAAAAGTTTGATTGACTCATAATATCAAGGTTATATTAATATTTATTAGGATAACAATTTTAAGATATAAAAGATTGAATTTGAATAAATTTAATCATTGATTTAAAAGTTGTGTTAAAATGTTAGCTCTCTCTCTCAAATCATTCTACTATTTTAAATTGTTTAAATGACGAAGATTCTAAAACTTATCTTGTTTGACAATTTACCCCCTCTTCCCAATGACAAAAGAGAAAAGGCAATAAAAAACATCAAAATAGAAAAAAATAGTTGGAAAAAAAGAGGGAATAAAAGAAATTATACTTCTTAAATATTATTTTTGATCAGGATATATTTAGTCATTTTTATTCAATGTCTAATTTAAATATAAATTAATCACATTTCTTTATTATCTTATTTCCTTTTTGTTATCTTTTGTTTATATAATTTTATTTATCCTTTGTGAATATAAATAATTAATATGTTTGAAATAGGTGTGATAAATAAAAAAACAAGCAATGATGATTTTTCTAGTGTAAGTGTTTAGTATATTATGTTCTACGAATGTATTAATCCTTGTTTATTTCTCAAAGTATAAAGTCAACGAACCTCAATGCACAAGGCTCCCCTTTTTGCGAGGGTCGGAGAAGGAACATCAATTGTACACAACCTTTTCTTTGTATTTTTACAAATAAGTTGTTTCCGCGACTCCGAACAATATTTACAATCTTTTTCCAAAAAACAAATTTACATTTAGAAGAGTGAGGAACTTATTTGTTTTAAGTAAGAATAAACTCTTTTTCTTATTAAATACATTTATTAATTAAAACTAATAACTAATGTATTTCATCTTATATAAAATCCCAACAAGAAGCATATAGACTTTGTATACTTTGATAGTTTAATTCTTAATGGGAACAATATAGTAGAATTTATACAAGTTAAAAATCCTTTATAGTAATAAATGAAGACTTCTAAACATATGCAACAACTACATAAACTATTTAAAGCACACAAGTTGGTATGAACATATTCTCTTGATATATCCTATATGCATGACATAATTGCTTATGCAAACTTAATTTTGTCCTTGGATTTATCTTAAAATGAATAATTATAAAAAATTTAAGAATTACAACAACAACAATAACAATGAGGTATGAGAAAGTTTAGTAGTACGCAGCATTTCTCCTAACTAGTAGAGAGGCTATAAGAGTTAATTATGCTAAATCTTTATGTAATTAGACTTTTTTCTATTTCAATCCTTATATTTTGAAAACTATAGTATTATTTAACTAGCATATATGTCCTTTCTTCACATTTAAACCCAAACCTTAAACTACATTTTTCTTAGCATAGGATCCCATTATATTAGAGGTTGAAACTATTCCCAACTTCCATGGGAAATAAAAGCTTTTTAGGTTTTTTGTACATTTTCTCTGTCTTTTTGGAAGCAAAATGAAGAATACAACTGTGCCATATATAATGCTTTGTCCCTTCTCTTGTACATGACATGGTAAAGCTTCATCTGGCAGGTGGTACGCTGTATACATTTCCTTGTCCTTTCGCTTTTGAACTCAGGAGTTTCAGAAATTCCATCGTTTATAAATGACCAGTCTTTCTGGATTTATCTTTGTTGGCTTACGATGCATCAACACATTCGAGATTTGAAAAAAGAACAGAAGATTAATTAAAGTTTGAGATTTTTTTTAACAGTTACCATCTTATAAATTATCACGAACCCTAGTATCGAATAGGGAAAAGTGTATGCAGGCATTAGAGCTAGGCTACCAATTACATTGAGAAAAGTTGAAGAGAAGCGATATGTGTAAGTCCTTACAATAGTAACAACAAATTTGGTTGACAAGCCTATGAACATTAGAAGTACTCTCTTATCTTATTCCTCTTCAACGGCAGCAGAAGTAGATAGAACTCGGCAACATTGACAGGGAACAGAGAAGACGGGTCTGAGTTACCAACCTCGTGCCAAACATTGCCGTATTATACAGTATTTTCTTGCAATAATGGCGTAAAAAAGTCAATGAAACATAACAATTGAGTGTTGTTAAAAGAACCATATGGTCACTTTTTCAATGTTCCGTATGCATTCCAAGTTTTGCTTTTGTACAGATTATTATGATGGAAGTAATAATAAGTGAGACAAGTTAATGCAAACAAGCTTAAGAAGTTGTCGTTGGTAACATGTAATAATCAATAACAAATTCTTTGGAAAACGAAATCTCAAAGCGTTAAGAAGATTCAAACTCAAAATCTCAAGTTCGGCATGATAATCAATAACAAAAGAATGTACTCCCTTCGATTTATAATAAGTGTCATTTTAAAAAAACACACGCTTGTTAAGAAAGCTAATGAAATTATAGATATACCCTTATTAATACTCCCATGAAGTTATCTCGTGACCCCCGTTTTGTGATTTGTGTAATTAAGATTAGAGAAAAATTAAAGGTTAATTTTGGAAGTAAAATTATAAACATGCATACAAAGTAAAAAATGACACTTATTTTGAATAATTAAAATGTATCTAAAACGACACTTATGATGAATCAGAGGGAGTACATATATAAGAATAAGAGTGGAAAGTGAAAATGAAAATGAAGATAGAATTTACGATTATACGTGTTTAATGTAAAATCACCAAAAATATGTCATAGAACACTAGGAATAGTAATGAATGAATGAATTAAAATATATTTTATATTGTATTTTATAGATAATTAATCAAAATTATTTGTCAGTGATTCAATAAAATTATTAATTTTTAAATAATTTTGAATAATTTTACTATAGGAATAAAATTAAAAAACAAAAAAATTGCTTTACTTGAAATATCATCAATGAAATAAAATAAAATAATTTTTAATTAATTAATTAATTATATAATATCTTGGTAATATTATATTAATATCTTTATTATTGATTATTCCTGATATTTGATTTTCAATTATACTTACACCCCCCTAAAAAAATAAAATTTATGATTATTTTAATTTTATCGTTCCTTATACTATACATTTATAATAATCAAATAAGTAAAAGTTAAAGAATCAAATCTATGTTCACATTCTTACATCTTCATTATCAAACAAAAATAAAGTATTACAAAAATAATCTAACTAAAAAAGATTCTATTCATTGGAAGTTCTTATATCTACAAATTTCATTGAACCTTAATAAATTAATTATTTTGTTAAATCTCGAGATGTATATGAATTCGACCACCTTATTATTAGAAGAAAAGAGAACATCAAACTGGTGATGACACAGTTCTTGTAACCTAAACTCCAAGACATTGCTTGAATTGTATATATCAAGCACCACCAACTTGAGGGCATTTCTTAGTGGCACGCAATTTCTTTGAAGCCGTCGTGTCCTTTTGAAAGAAAGTCTTATAGCTCTTTAGTTTCTATCATTTCTGTGTAATTTCAAGAAACTCTCGCATGTTGTACTAAACAAATCATTTCTAAGTTAGCCACACAAAACACTCCTTATCAGAAACTGTTCTCAAAACCCTTAAACATTGTAATTGAAGATTAGTTTCACATACCATTTTGAGTTTTTCTCTTTTAGAACCAATACAAAACAAACACGAGGAGGAGGCATATTCAAGTTTGTTTTATCGAAATGCGGTGTGTTTCTTCCAAGAAAAAGGTGCATAGGACCCTCCAGTACCCTTCAGGTGGGCTTTGGCCTTATCAGGAACAGAACATGAAGAAGTCATGGGTCCTATGAAATAGGAGACATCGAAGAGTTCAACAAACATAGGTTTACGTTAGCTGATTAGCCTCTCTTTCCCTGAAGAACTATAAATAAAAGGAACACCACTCCCAAAAATTGAACCACAACCCAATTTTCCCAATCACAAACACCTTCTTGTTCAATTCTACCCCACATTAAGTACTTGTGTTTGTGAAAAACAAAAGCTATAAGAGATTCCAAGTATTGGGTTTTTCTTCTATCCCAAATCTTGGAAACTTGCACAGACTTTCCTGCTTTCTGCAACTTGTAAATGCAATGGCAATAGACTGCTTCAGAAACATGCCATCTTCAGTACATCATCAAAACCATGAAGCCAAAGATGAACAGAGTTCGCTAGTTTTTGACGCCAGAAAGCTTATGCAACAGTCTAATATACCTCAACAGTTCATTTGGCCGGACGATGAAAAACCACGCGTCAATGCACCAGAGCTCCAAGTCCCTCTCATCGACTTGGGAGGCTTTCTCTCAGATGATCCTGTTGCTGCAATGGAAGCTTCAAGGCTAGTTGGTGAAACCTGTCGAAAACATGGTTTTTTCCTCGTCGTTAATCATGGGGTCGATAAGAAACTCATCTCTGATGCTCATCGATATATGGCCAGCTTCTTTGAGTTATCACTCTGCGAGAAGCAAAAGGCTCAGAGGAAAACCGGCGAGCACTGTGGATATGCCAGTAGTTTCACCGGCAGGTTTTCGTCAAAACTTCCGTGGAAAGAAACTCTCTCTTTTCGATTCTCTGCTGAGAAGAACTCGGCAGAGATTGTGCAGAACTATTTGCTCGAGAAACTGGGTCAGGAATTTGAAGAATTCGGGTACAGTACAATCTACCCTTTACAATTTTCTTTGTTTGCAACTGATTAAATTACCAAAGCTGAGTTCTTTTTCTTTCTGGTTTTCTTCAGGAGGGTGTATCAGGATTACTGTGAAGCCATGAGCACACTGTCACTAGAAATCATGGAGCTACTGGGAATGAGTCTTGGTGTAAGCAGAGCCCATTTCAGGGAATTTTTCGAAGACAACGATTCGATAATGAGGCTTAATTACTATCCGCCGTGCAGAAAACCTGATCTTACATTAGGAACAGGACCTCATTGTGATCCGACATCACTAACCATCCTTCATCAAGACCAAGTTGGCGGTCTTCAAGTGTTTGTAGACGATGAATGGCATTCCATTAGCCCAAATTTTGAAGCTTTTGTCGTCAACATTGGGGACACCTTCATGGTAAGAGCATTACTCTGAACTAATCAGATTGGATGATTAATCATTAATTAGTCAAATCAGATTGAACAATGTAGTGACTTTCTTGTTTTTTTTGGGTTCTGTAGGCTCTTTCCAACGGAAGATACAAGAGTTGCTTGCATCGAGCAGTTGTTAACAGTGAAACACCAAGGAAATCTCTTGCTTTCTTTCTCTGTCCCAGGAATGACAAGCTAATAACTCCACCATCTGAATTGGTCGATTCCTGCAATCCCAGAATATATCCAGATTTCACATGGCCAACATTCCTGGAATTCACACAGAAGCATTACAGAGCTGACATGAAGACTCTTGAGATGTTCACGAATTGGGTTCGTTCATCAGAGAAGTAGCTGAAACAAAGTTATGTAGAATTTTTCTCGTAAAAGAACAGACAGCCAGGCTCGTTGGTCTTTTCCTGATGAACCCAAAAGAAGAAAGTGAAGAAAGGAAAAGCCACATAGGTCCAAAAAAAACAGAGAGAGATTGAATAGCTTTGGTCAAGAACAAAAAGAGCAGATTAAGAGAGATATATGGAACAAATAAAATGCTGAATATCAGCTAAAATTTTTGTACCTTTTTTTTTTTCCTATTTTCTTCTTATTATGATTTAGAAAAGGCTTTTAGTTTCTTTCCTCTTCAATCTTCATGCATGGAAAATTCAAACAGAGCATGCTCTGTTCTCCAACAGAGTCGGCATAATTTTTATATACCAAGTTATTATTAAATATTTTATAAATATAATTTCAAGAAATTCTTGGAATTATCTTTTCCGACTCACGTATTCGTATCATCCATGTTGGGTTCTTTATTGAGGAGGAAAATTAATGATCACTGAATAAAATACGGAGGGTAGGAAAAAATATCTGAACATTCTCAGCGAATCATCCACTACTCATGAACTTCATTATTTTATCCAACATTATTTTTACTTATTCTTATAAGTATTATTTCTTATTTATTATATATCGATTTTATAGCGATTTATTACCGGTTGAACCTCTAAATCTTAAACTTTTTTTTTGACCGGTTCAATGTTCGGTCTAATTTTTAAAACATTGAATATAATATCTTTATTATTTTTAATATTGATAGCCCACCAATCCGTCAATCAGGCGACTTTTATGAAAATATTAACCCATCGCCTTTTGTTTAACCAGATCGTGATTCACAATTGAATGACATAGTCAATTTAATTAGCATCAATCCAATAATCCACATTTGATATTTTTATACCTGCATTATTCATAATTATCCAAAGGCTAAGACTTAGCAAGTAATATGATAACATTATAATTAGTTTTCAATGGCGATCCTGACTCAAATTTATTTTTGTAAAATCCTTTAATTGCTAATTTTTTTATGAGTATGAGACGTTGGAAGTTTGACAGTGCAACAATCGTTTTTGCAAGAAGAAATTGATTCTGCGGATAAATGTTTCATTAACTTATCTTGCAGCCTTATAGGCATTATTTTTTTTTGGTCAAGTCATCCGATATCCGGTGCCACATGGGCAACCGACTAGTCCGGATTCGAGCCGGGTAGGACTCTTATGGGGCGACGAAACTCTCCCTCACGAGTTTTAAAACGACTCCATTCCCGAGACTCGAATTCAAGATATTGGTTAAGGATGGAGGAGTCCGTGCCACTCCACCATAGCCCTCGTGGGTGCCTTATAGGCATTACAATACAACACTAACACACGTGAAAGAAACAACTTAGCCTAAAAAATCTGAACTGATTCAACATAAACAAGCTAGAGAATAGAAAGCATAACAGCTAGAATAGCTTTAGGATTTTTGTGTGCTAACAAACCACTAATAGTAGGGTTTGAATCAAAAGTAACTTCTAACACTCCCCCTTTATTCAAACTTGCTGATGCCCAACTGAAAATAGAATTCTTCATGTTTCTTTTGCGCCAAGCTTTTAGTCATCAAATCTGCCACTTGTTCATCGGTTTTGCAACTTTCCAACTTGACTTCTTCTCTGGCTATTAACTCCCTTATAAAATGATGCTTAATCTCTATGTGTTTTATTCTCCTGAGATGCATTGGATTCTTGGCGAGCATGATTCTAGACTTATTGTCAAACATGATTTCTATAGCTTCCTTTTGATCTTCACCTAGATCACATAAAACTCTTCGTAACCAGACTATTTGACAAACTGCTACTATTGCAGCTACAAACTTAGCCTTTCTAGATGAAAGAGCTACTGTAGGTTGTTTTTTCGAGCTCTAAGATACAGCGGTTGTTCCAAGAATAAAACAACTTCTTGATGTACTTCATCTATCTTCGACAGAACCCGTCCAATCATTGTCGTTGAATCCTTTAAGACTGAAGTCATCTGCCTTTCAAAACCATATTCCATACTCAATTGTTCCTGCTAGATACCAAAGTATCCTTTTGGCTGCTCTGTAGTGATGCTTGGTTGGCTCATGCATAAATTGAGACACTAGTTCAACCAAGAAAGCAACATTAGGGAGAGAATTTGTAACATAAATTAGTAGTCTAACCAAACTATTGTACGTTGTTGCATCTGTCATCCCTGTATCATCACATGAGCTTAACCTTTCATTAATATCCATGGGAGTTGCAACCATTTTGCATCTCATTATGTTGAACTTCTTTACAGTGTCTTCTACATATATCTTTTGGGACATGAAAATTCTATCAACTGTTTGTACAATTTCTAGCCCCAAGAAATAATGCAACTCACCCAGATCTATCATTTTGAACATGCTCTTTATGGATTCTTGAAACTCAAATATCAAATGCATTGATGAGCTTGTATATATCATGTCATCAACGTAGATACTAACAATCACAAGATCATTAATACCTTGTCTCTTCAATTATAACATTGGTTCATGCTTGCTTCTCTCAAACCCATTTTCATGGAAAAGTTTGTCAATCTTACTGTACCAAGCTTAAGGTGCCTTCTTAAGCCCATATAGAGCTTTTCGCAACTGGAAGACTCTGTGCTCTTCCTTCAGAGTTTCAAATCCTAGTGGCTGACTTACATATACTTCTTCCTCCATTTAAAAAGGTAGATTTAACATCAAATTAAAATACCTTCCATTGTTTTTGTGCTACGAGTACAAGTATAAGTCTAACGGTCTCAAAGCATGCCACAGGGGAGAAAGTTTCCTCAAAATCCACTCGTTATTGTTGCATAAAGCCTCATACCACCAATCTGGCTTTGAGCTTTTGAACATTACCATATGTTAGAAATTTTGTTTTGAATATCCATTTCAAGCTAATCATATTTTTATCTTCAAGTAAATCTACAAGCTCCCAGGTGTGATTTTGTTGTATGGACAGTAGTTCATCTTTCATCACATCTCTCCATTCCTGCTTTTCCATAGCTTCTTCCACTGTGATTGGATCCCCAACAAATAGAACCAATTGCAATATAGTCTTTCCTTCAATTTCCAATCGTCGCGGAGGAATTCTTTCATGCTCACTTCTGCGTAGTTGAGCTGACTCCATTGGAATTGATTTATTGGGAGCAAACTTTTTTAAGCGAGCTTAATGATGGAATTATTCTTGCTGGTGTGAACTCACTGAAGTAGTAGGGGTTGCCTTCTTATTTGCACTTCCGTCTTCTTCCATTTCAACTTGAGTTATTTGTTTCTTGGCCTTTTGATCCCAAATCCAATAGGCTGGTTCATTGAATACAACATTTCTGCTCATTGTAAATGTCTTGCTTAAAGGTCATAGATCCTATATGCTCTAGATTGAACACAATAATCAATAAAGAAATACTTCTGTGAGCTTTCTTCTAGTTTGTGTCTTTGAGCAATATGTAAGCCAAAACATATGTAACCAAACACATGCAAATAACTCACTGAAGGCTTACTCCTAATCCAAGCTTCATATGGCGTCAGATCCCAGACAACTTTTGTAGGTGAAATGTTGAGAAGATAAACTGTTGTAACAACACCTTCCACCCAAAAATTATCTAACAGGCCCTTAGCTTTCAACATCGATCTCACCTTTTTGACCACCGTCCGATTCTTTTGTTCAGCCACATTGTTTTGTTCCAGTGTGTATGGAGATGTAAGCTCTCTCTTGATGCCTTGTTCATCCAAAAAAATAGTGAATTCTTTAGAGATGAACTCACCTCTTTTGTCTATTCGCAACACCTGTTGATTCTTTCCACTATGTTTTTCCACCATTGCTTTAAACTTCTTGAAGCTCTCAAAAGTTTCTAACTTGAGTCTTAGAAAATATATCGAGCTCATCCAGCTATAACCATCAGTGAAGAGCAGAATGTATTTTCTTCTTGATAATGATTCAACTTTCATTGGTTTGCATAAGTTCGCATAAACTAGTTCTAGCACCTCAGTAACTTGCTTTAACTTGCCAATTGGAAAAGAGTTCTTGGTTTGCTTTCCAAGTGCACATCCTTCGCACACATGTTTTAGTGGCTCAATATTTAGCAAATCATTTACCATTTGTTTGTTCTTCAATAATTATAGACCTTTGATAAGCAAATGTCATATCTCAAGTGCCAAAGTTCACTTTGCTCCAACATTTTGCTATCATTGCTATCTCTATATCACCAGAAAAAACATGGGGAAACATCCTATTTGATGACATGTGAGCATATGCAAGTACATCATATGTGATTCAACACAATAACTAGATTTAATTAGCTAACCCACACTTAGAAGATTATGAGCCAAGCATGGAGAAAAATGGACAACTCAAATGAGTTTTTTCTTCTTACCTATGATGATAGTTGTTCTGCCTTGCCCTTTAATCTGTAGCAGCTTATCATCACCAAGACGAACCAAGGATTTGACTAACTCGTAAAGTTTTTCGAACTTCGTTTTGTCTCCAGTCATGTAATGAGAGCAACCCCATTCATGTAATGAGAGCAACCGTTGTCTATGTACTAAATTTCTTTGGTCCTTTCTTTTAAATCTACTTGAGTCATGAACAAGGAGTTGTCTTCCTTCTCTTCTTCTTCAGCGTATTTAACCTCTTCAAGTTTTGACTAACAAAACTTGTCAAATTGCCCATACTTGTTGCAATATGAGCAGTGAAGAGAGCTATTCCGACCTCGACCTCTGCCTCACAAATCTCCTCTTGAACGTTGATACGAATATTCTGACTTCCCTTTTGTTTAAAACACCTTCTCTTATTCTTGTGTTGCTAACATGTTAATCTTGACTTCATATGCTTGCAAGGATCCATTAGTTCATCAGATGAAAACGTAGACAAGTCTTCGGATTCTTCGATAACTGCCACTACATGGTCAAACTTAGGTGACAAACTTCTTAACACCTTTGCAACTACTATTTCATCCATTATTTTATCACCATATGAACACATTTGGTTGATAATAGAAGATACCTTAGCCAAATACTCTTAGACAGATTCATTATTCTTCACGATGGAGGTTTAAAATTTACATCTAAAGAGATTGCAACTTGGTAGTGATTATCTTGGAAGGTCTTTGAAATTTAGTATTGAGAGTGGTTCATGTCTGCTTAGCCGACGTTGCTGCAACAATTCTTGAAAATATAGATTCACCAACTACCTGTTGAATAAAAAAAAGGGCTTTTGCATCGCACTTGTGATTTTCTCGATTACGAGTTTCATCATCACAAGTCTCAGCATAACCAGTTTTTACAAATTCCCATACAAATTCCCAGAGGCCTTGAGATTTGAAGAGCATCCTCATTTTGATGATCCAAAACTCATATGATTCACCCTTGAAAACTGAGATTTGTGATTGTGACACGTTGACAGAGCTTGCATTTATTGCCATATCGAAGAGATGAAAAAAGATCAAGTGCTTAGTCTAGAAAGAACCTAGCTCTAATACCACAGTTGGGTGACAGCGATAGCGATAGGCGTGCGAGAGCTTGTGTAACACCCATTATACCCCCTGAGAGGATACATGGATGCCACCCAAGACAGGACAAACAAAACCATACATCACACTTACATTATTAGAATCTCAAACACACTTATAATACATATCGTAATTTCAGTAAAACAAAAATCCAAAGAATACTTACAAGCCCAAACGAATGAAACAAAATACATTTTCGAGCAGTATAAAAACATACTCCTTTGGCCAATGCAGTTGACTTGTCTCAGTCTTTAAACTCTTCGCTCTGAACCTACACGGGGCAAATCCACCG
>JANZLH020000131.1:342784-356112 GCA_026770325.2 Erythroxylum fimbriatum | reverse complement strand
GGCCTGGGCCTGGCACAACCGACCCAACCAATTCGAAACACGCATATAATAGAATAATTATTCTAAAATATTTAATGGACATATATATAAAATATATATTAAAAATTTCTTTCTAATGTAATAACTAATAATTGCCTTAACACGTGGAAAAACTTGTTAGAGTAAAAAAAATATAAAAATATTGTAATTTCTCTTGAAAAAATGTTTTGTTCACTCTTTTGTCATTTTTTAATGTTCTCCATAGCTTAAAAATACAAAAATTGACAACAAAAGTTAACAATTCCAATTTTTAAAAATTAATTAATTTATGGATTTGTTCTATTAATCAAACATTATTTTACTTAAAAAATTAAATATCAACTCTAAGTGTTTTCTTAAAATTTATAATTTTCTTACTTTATTCATAATTTCTATTTATGTTGAATCCAATATATTCCTATGCAAAATATCAACAATACCCAGTAGTGATGATTTCTATTTATGTTCAATCCAATTTTCCTTAATACAATTTCTAAATATTCATTATTAAATTTTACCTCAATTAATAAGTATTACATTAAATTTCCTTAATTCAGAGAACATTATAATCTCACATAAATAATAAATTTTAATATAACAAACAATTTGCAACCTCTTAACACATAAATTTTAAAAATTCGAACAAACTAATAGCAAATCCTCCGTTTTTCTCTTAAATAACATCTTGAATGGTACACTTATTCTCTTGTATTGTAAATAAAGTGATTCGTGTTTTAGTCCCATAAAAAGATAAAAGTGAATTTCCTCTTATTAATTATATTAACAAACTTTTTTTTTGGTTAAAAATCGAAAGTAAATTGTGTTCGAACTTATCAAATTAATGATTAAAAAATTTAATTAATTTAATCTATTCAATTATAAAAATCTTAATAGTCTCGTTTTAATTTATTTTAATAATATCTTTTATTAAAAAATTTAATTTTTAATTAGTTTTATAACAATCTAATATTCATTAATCCTTAAATTTCTTATTTTATCAATTCAATTTTTTAAAAATTATTTCAAAGTTCAAACTTCCCTTTTTTTTAGTTTCTAAGATACTAAATGTAACTTTTACAGTAAGCTGACTGTTTTCTTTAATTTCCTCGTTGCTTTTACAGTCAGCACTTTTGAGGTAAGCTGACTGTTTTCTTTAATTTCCTCATTTCAATAATATCACTGCCTGAACCCTTGAGTCCTTCCAAGATCAAGAGGAAATAAAGATGGGAAAACAGTAACTTTCTTGTGCTTATGCTTAATCACTTGAATAAAAAGTTTAGAAAACACCATTGAAATGCTTCTTTTACTAGGTAAAAATCAAAGGAAAATGTGTCAAACCATTTTCTGAATGGGATTTGATTAAAAGAACTGCCATGTTTCAGCCATGCAGCCACCTCCATTTACAGCTATAGCCGCCATTTTTACTGCCACGTCTCTCTCACGTAAGAAGACAATCTAACCCATCACATTGAAAATTTTAAGGTATCAAAAAAGCCACCAAAAGCTTTACCCCACCAAAACCCTACTAAAACCCCATATCATCATTGTAGAAACTAGAAACCCCACCAAGCAAACAAACCCACTTGTGTCTTTATATATTCATTTCTATCAATCAATTCAATAGGGTGGTGCAGTGGACGATGACTGAAGAGACGACTGCACCTGCAGCAAGTGGTGGTAACATTCGGCGGCGGTTGGTCTCTGCTCAGGGTTGTGGTCTAAGCACCTATTTTGCAACTCTCTAAGCATCTTGGGCACTAAGTTTGGACCCAACCCACATGTCTTCACCAAGTAACCTACACCCCACACGTCCACTTTCACGCCGTGTAAGCCTCTGCCCATCTCCGGAGCGTGTTTCCCAAGTGCATCTCCGATTCCATGGTGAGGGTGTAGCTGCGGTGCACCCACCGCTTCGTCGAATCCACAGACGAACCACTCGTTTTCTCGGTCGCTTCTTCTCATCACCTTGTCCCAGCTTAAGTCTCTGTGCATGAAAGATAAATCGTGAAGTGCAACTAAGGCTTTTGTCACGTATTTTAGTGACTCTACTAGTTGGTCACAGTTTAAAGGCTTGACCTTGACACCTCTAGGCCTGAACACGAGCTCCAAATCTTTCTCTGACGCGTGGTAGATGAATTCTGAATGTGGGACTCTATGATCTAGAATGTCATATATCTCTTTCACTGCAGCCCATTTTCTTCGGGTTGAGAAGAATCTTGTTGTTGTATTTGGTGTCATTTCGATGATATTTCCATTGCCCATATCTAATCTTTCGAAGTCACTGTAAGCTAGTGGTTTATAGAGGCCGCCATTGCTGACGTTCAAGCACCTATCTGCGAGCAACTGCAACAAGCCAGCGACTCTATAGCATGGGACTAGGGCTTTCAGTTTCTCGACTGGTGACGACAAGTCTAAAGAATATAGGTCCGTACGGATAATTCGATCTTGTGAACGGCATAGTGCACAAAAAGTTACCAAGTAGCCAACTGCAAAATAGCCTACTATGTAAGGGAGGTCCATGTAAGTCCACAGTAGCTTCTCTACTAAAGAAGATGAAGGATCTAGCTGACCTTCCCTGAGTTGATCAGTTTCTTCCCCTCTCCACAAGCAAAAATTTCTGATGAAACCAGTGACGTTTGGCCATTGATCTTGCAGTGAATCTGATGTAGATGAAGAGGGTTTTCTAACAATGGACAATTCGATTGGGCAGAACTTAGACACAGGCCTATTAATGCAATCATCCCAAAGACCAATGAAAGAGTCTCTACAAGAAGCAGTAGCACCACTGACACTAGGGTTCATTCGAATGATTGAGCTTAAGATGTCGAAAGTGATGCTTTTACAATCAAAAAGTTCGCTGGTAGTGGTGAAGAAGAGTTCTTTGCCTTGTGGCAAGTCTTTGTACACATCTTTGCGAAGTGGGAATCGAAGCTCTTCTGGTGGTGGTTCTTGGAGATACCATGAGAGTTCAAACAAGCTTGGGAGTGTCGATGGTGGCATTCGGAGACATCCTAGGTAGTACTCAGTTGGGTCTTGAATTTCCCAAGAAGCTGGGATTGCTGTTCCAAAACAAAATCTAATACCATGAACACATACATTGGAAAGTGAAAAAATTTGACAATAAGAACTGGGACTTACATCTTATTAAAGGTTCTGTTAATGCAAGCTGGGACCTTTCAGCGAAACCTACTATAAATAGACAACTGTGAGATGTGGACTTCAAGAAATGCTGTTTCAAGATAGGCATTCAAAATTACTGAGATTTACAGTACCAGAAGCAGAAGCAACAGTAGCAGTAGTAGATACGGAAGACTTTCTTCTACCAAAGACTTTGACTTGATGACCATTGACGAACTTGTCAACTGAGAAACCTTTAAGAGGTCCGTCTTCAAATGCTTCCATGGTGCAAGCTACCATGGAATCATCAAAAAACGTAAGCTCATCTGCATTCAGAAAGCTTGAACCTTGAACCCTCACTCTTCCCATATGGTTTTCCCCTTCTTCAGCCCACAAACTCACTGATTCCTCCCATGTCATCCTTACTTTACCGATTCTACGAAACTCCTTAGATGTTGAAGAAGTACCACCTGCAACGTCTACCGAAGTATCAAACCCTAGCGAAACACCCCTAGCGCCATGGAAGTAAGCTTCTCCTCCACTTGTAATGCCAAATTGTTTTGCTCTTGCTGCAAAAGATGATCATAAAGTTGTAATCTTTTAGAGGGAAATAGGCAGCTGCAGTAGAAGGATCAAAGAACCGAACTTTGTTGCTGATTAGGAATCAGCTAAGTTCATACCTGGAAGTGAGAGATCGTCTTCACCGAACAAAGGTGGGGGTGGCAAAGTTCTTGCACCTGTAAAAGCAGTTTTATTATCATCACCAACACCGATTGATGAAGCTCCTCTGCTCTGAGAAGTTCTCATGCGAGAACCCATGAATTGAGACAATTCCTCAAACACTTCCTCATCAAATGAAGCAGGCAATCTGTGCAGCTTCCTCTCATAAGGAGAAAGTCTGAAATAGCTCTTCCCAACTTGCTCTCTCTCCCCACCTCTCTCCCATTCATAAACTTTCCTAAACTCACCCAACATGTTATCCCATTTAGTACCCGCAGTTTTTGCGTCTCTATTCACACCATGTCTGTTCAAAAACTCCGCGACTTCTCTATCTTTGTCAGCTCTTGTTTTCCCTCTTGTTGATGCAGAGATTTGAGCAGCTTCTTGATTTTCAGTTCTTGAAGAAGACCCATCAGTCCCACCTTGATACTGAACCCTCCAAGCCCTGGCTAGCCACAACATCTCATCTGGTTTCCAAACTGGACTGACATATTTTCCTTTTCGAAACTGGTGATGAAGGTGCTCGCTTTCTGCTCTGCTTGTTTCTTGTCCAGATGCTGCAGAATGTGAAGGAAGAGGAGAGTGTGAGGGAGATGAGGCTGTATCTGAAGAAGATACTGTTGTATGAGGTTGAGGGTTTGACACGGACATGGGGTTTGTAGTTGGCGATGGGCTTGATTCGCTTGTGATCATAGCAGTACTTATCGGACCTTGTTTCTGTTGCTGTCGTTGAGAAGCAGCAGAAGGTAATAGCTTCCATTGAGCAGTACCGTATCTTGGTCTCTTGGGGTTCACAGACTCAAATTGTTGCTCAAAAGGAGAGGCAGAAGTTGCACCAACAGGGACATAAACAGAAGCAGAGACGAAAGGAGCTCCGGTCACAACCACCGTAGACGGTTGTTGGTGATGGTGAGGTCTTATTTCAGTTGATTCCTCAAGTGGGTCTTTTGGAGAAGATGAAATCTGCTGCTGTGGTGGTGGATGATTATTCTTAGTTGTTTCTCCTTTGGTGTCTCCCATCTCAAATGGGCCCAGAAGAGCAGACTTGTCTAGAGAGAAGCAAAAACCTCTTTAAGACCAAACCAAGAACCAGAACCAGAACAAGAACAAGAAATTTCTCAAGAAAAAGAACCAGAGCAAGAAGCTCCAATTCCTGTTGAACTAGTTCAGTTCCAGATTAAAGTCTCCATCTTTTAACACCCCTTAAAAAGGGTTGTTCAAGTGGATTCCTGCCGTATCTTTAAAAGGGAAATCATAGCAATCTAAAAGCAATATCAAGGGAAAGAAGTAGTATATCAGAAAAAGACCAGATCGTGGAACTGTCACGAGTAAGACACTTCAATTTTATCAATCAAACTTAAATGTATAGATGTAATATACTATATAGATGTGGTGATATTGACAAGTAATAGAAAGAGTACGCTAGTATATGATTAGAGAGTGTCATAATCGTACTGATCAGACTCAGAGACGCGGCTATGAAAGATGAATGGATTTACGAACAATGGTTTCTTTGAGAGCGCATTGAATGTCTAATATTGGGTTGTTTGTCGTTGTTTGTTCCTGCTAACATTCTGTGTTTGGAAGAAAAGAAAGGAAAAGAAAAAAAGATTGAAACTTCCCAGGACGAGAATGGAGAGACTGAGTGTGAGTGTGTGAGCGTATAATTTGGTTGCAGAGTTAGATGTGGACGCATCGAATCGATGACTCTCTGCTCCATTCACTCGTATGTGACTCTTTTCGTCTTGTCCTTGGTCTATTTTGTTTTCATTTATTTTCTTCCTTTCCAAAATTTGTATTATGTTTATAATTACTGTTTTTTAAAGTTTAATATAATTAAATTTAGACTAATCTAACCTAATTACTTTTAAATTTAATTATATTAAACATAATTAATTAATTTTGAATTAATAAATCACACTAAATCGTATTTATATTCAAGTATTTAAATTTAATCAAATTCAAACAATTTTTAATAGGAATTTAGATTTAAGTATTTAAATTTAATCAAATTTAAATATTAAAATGCTCTAATCTCAAACTTAATCCGCTGCTTTCCTTACTTGTTATATGCTTATTTTACTTATTGTATGCTTATTTTAGCTTTGAGTACAAAATTTTCGCAAAGATTTGCCATTCTCAAATGTTCGTTATACTTGAATAAATCCCAACCATCTATTATAATAAGTTAGATGGCTAAGATCTTAAAAGCACAGCAGCAGGGCACAACAATTCAGGAGTAGTAAATCTGCTCTCCAAAATTATGGCCAAGTTGTTAAACATAAAACTCTAAAATTGGGTTATCTTTATGTTTAATTTTTAATTTTTCAGTTCAATTTATTTTAATAATTTTTTTTGTAAAAAATTGTTAATTAATCGGCTAATTTTTAAAATTAATAAAATTTTATAAATTAAATCAAATTAAATTAAATTAATTTTTATTTTAAAATTTATTATTTCAATTAAATTTTTTATATTTTAATTTCTTTAATTTTATAATAATTTAATACTTTTTTTTTTTTTTGTATTTGAAGGGAGGAAAACTGGCCTAAAGAGATGGCCCAGGGGGTAACACCCCACACATGTCCTCTAAGAGGAAAGTAAGACACCCCGAAAGAGGAAACTGTAAAAAGATAAAACCGAAGGCGAATGACGCCGCATAGAAAGCCAACCAATCCGCACACCGATTGTCTTCACGAAAAATATGACGAACACGAACTGTCCAAGATCGTGTTAATAAAACTCGAATAGCTTGAACAAGCGAAGTATAAGATCCCAGACTGGAGGGGTAGAGAATATTAATGACTTCCAAATAATTGACCTCTAATTTTTTGCTACAACGAGCTTAACCCTTAAAGCATTGGGAGCTTAACCCTTGAAGCATTGGGAACATGCTTGTCTGCATCATCTGGTGACAACAGCCTAGAATGGACATGAACTTGCACCAGCATACACAAATATATATATATAGATGGTCAACTTCAGGTTCTGTACTCAACATGTATACATGTCAAAGAAGCTCGTTCACTTGCAGACAAATGCTCAAACTTCTGTAAAATCTCATTTTCAAAAGACTTAAAACGCTCCTTGGTTGGGTTCATTTGAGTTTGTTCCAAGTCCTGAGAATCAAAGCAATCGTATCCCTGAAAAGGATCATCAAAATGTACATAAAAACAATAATAGGACGAAGAATTTAAAAATTATTAATTTAAATTGAGTTTAATTGATTTAAATAATACCCCTTTTGACTTCAATTCACAAACCGTTAATAGAAAAGCTAGCCATGGTAGATACCAAATGAGTAAATGGCATCTCAGAAACGACCCTTCTTTATCTGAGCCTCTCTACTTTCACAACCTATACGTTCCTAGGCCGGCTTGCTTTACCTTAACTTGTTTCAACTTTCAACTAGTCTCTTCTTCTTCTACTTCTTCTTCTTCTTCGTCTCTATCCCTGCCTGCCTGTGTTAAATGTTCCTTTCAAAGGATACACACACTCACATCACAAACAATCCTTTTATCATTTTTGCTTTTAACATGTAATAGTTTATCGGTCCCATGTAATGTAATAGCACTTTTTTCTTAGCTCTTTCCTTTATCTCTGTCTCTATAGTCCCCTAACAAAAAAGGGCTCTCTCCATTTTCGTAGGGGGGGTCCTAAGTAAGCCTAATTATGCATATAGGATTGCTAGGTTTGCTCACTTTTGCTGTAATAACATGGATCTTGGGATTTGAGAATGTTAAAAGCAAGTGCTGGAATTATTCTGTCTCAATCAGTTGCATGCTCGCTGTATCAATAGGATAGTATCACAGATTCACAGGTTAGGAATAGCCATTGATTTTGTTTTTGGTCCTTTGTTCTGAAAATATATTTCACATTCATTAGTAGTACAATTTGGGAGATTTACCAGAAGAGCTTCACGCTGCAAAACAAGTCTGGACTGCTGAACTTTTTCTTGTTGGAGTTTTATGAAGTTGGTCGTTGCAGATAATTGTCAAAGTTCTGTTGAAGTCCCAGTGATGAGTATGTACGAATAATACTGTGACACTAAAAAAGGAAGATATCGATAGTCTCGAGATGTCCTGATTCCTGTTCACATGAAACATTTTGGAGTAGTAAGGACACTAATCTGATCATCAACATGTGATAGGTTGAATTGGGTTTGCTCTTAACATTCTTTGGAACTACCTCTCGTATGGCTAATGGATCGGGTGTTTTCTTCCGGCTGGATCCTTCGCATGATAAAGTTCATAATAGAATTGGTACGATGGAAACAAAAAATTAAAAGACCACTTGGGTCCAATTTCATACATTAGCATGGTTTTGTGACATTATATGATAAAATTATAAATATAGATAAACCAAGTCAAGTAACCCTTTTAACATAACGTTTTTATTAAAATAATCATAAGTAGAGTTGAATTAATTTTAAATATGTTAAAACTTAAATTTAAATTGTCAAATCAGAAATAGTCTGTCAATTCTAAATTAAATTAAATTAAATTCAAATTAATTTATTATTCATAATTTCTTAATTAAAAATTTTTCCTATCAATTGAGTCGATTGAATTAACCGCAAATTTATTGTATAATGAAAGACTATATAGATTCATTAACTACAATCAGTTTCTTCTAACACTTAATCTCCTTCTCTAGGATTATTTTCTTCCTTAACAATATTACGAGTCGAATCAATTTGAATATTTTAAAGTTTAGATTCGATTTAAAAAGAGTTAATTTAAATGTAAACTGACTATTAACTTTAGGTTGAGTAACGTTAATTTATTATTCCTAATTTTTATCTTTTTTGTATCATCCCGTTTTCTCATATTAAGAGTTAAAACCCTAGAATACTGAATATTAGAGATATTATTAAGAAATTAGGAAATGCATTTCATTGTTCATGCATCATTTAGCATACACATGAATTTAATAATTGCACATATTGCAACGACGATACATGCACTCATTTAACAATTATCATGTTAATTGAATAACTGCACATATTACATTGACGATACATGCACTCATTGGACAATTATCAGGTATAAATGATTGTTTTAATGTGATTATGATATGGATAGTGAATATTTTATCTTAAAAATTAATTTGGTGAATTATAGTATTGCTTTAGAATTTTTGGTGAAATTTGAGAATTTTTTGAATTTAAGGGTATTTTTGAACTATAAAAATTGTCAAGTGTCAAGACAATTAATAAATGACAGTAGAAATAAATGTCAAATGGTAATAGAAATTATTGATAAGTGATATTAAGATTTAATGACGAATATCATAGAAAATTGAGAGACAATTAGATTAGAAATTGGGAACAAATGAACTGGTTAAGAAAGAAGACCCACTAAAAACCATAAGGTGGTGACATGTGGCAAGTGACAAGTGCCACTTGCCACGCCACACACCCATCAACGATATTTCCTTCATTTGAAAGACTATCTTTTGTCTTTAATTTTCATTTGGTGCTTTCTTCTTCTCTCTTCATTTACGATCTTCGTCTTCTACATTTCTTCTTCTTCATTTCCACAATGCTTTCAACTCTCACCGTTGTGAACTTTGCCATCATTTTTCACATGTTTCTTCAAGATCATGTGTCTTTTTCTTAAAGAAGAATCTAACCTACTCCACCTTCTATATTGATGATCGAATGATACTCGAGAAGCTAGGGTTAAGTGTTATTTGAAGATCTTGAGGTAAACAAGTAAGTATAAAGCATTACTCTTCTTTATTTGTTGAATGAAACATGTTTTGATGATAGTTAAGAGTTAAACGATTATAAAATGAGGATGGGTACTGTGCAGAAGTTTCGAGAGAGTGAGAGAGAAAGTAAATAAGACTGACTTTTATTATTTCATCCGTGCAGTGTACAAAGTCAGATTTCATCATAAATACAAGACTTAAACTAAAGCTAATATACTGTACAAGACTTAAAACTAAAACTACTCTACTATCGAAGTATAAAGTTATTTGTTACATACAAACTAAAACGACAACACTTTATTTAAACAAGACAGAAACTATCTTAACACTGCCCCCCTCGCCCCCAAAGTTGGAGGTTGGTGAACATCAACCAAACCCAACTTGGACAAAAGTGAAGCAAAAAGAGGTGCAACCAAAGCTTTCGTAAACAAGTCAGCCAACTGATGCTTAGAAGAAATATGAGCAGGAGCAATGAAACCCAACTTGTACTAATCACGAACTACATGGCAATCAATATCAAGTTGCTTAGTGCGTTCATGAAATACCGGATTAGCAAGAATATGAAGAGCAGCCTAATTATCACACCACAAAGGTATCGGAGAAGAAAAAGAAATCTGTAAATCTCTCAATAGATAGGAAATCCATAACAATTCACACACTGTGGAGGCTATACTACAATACTCAGCTTCAGCCGACGATTGAGAAACCGTAGGCTGTTTCTTAGTCTTCCAAGAAACTAAATAAATGCCCAGAATACATAAAAACCCGAGACAAAATGACAAGAGGTCAAACATGAACCCCAATCAGCATCACAATAAGTAACAAGAGAATAAGGAGAAGAATCAACAAACATAGAGAAACAGAGGAAGCAGGAAAAAATAAACCCTTAGAAGGACATCCTTTCAAGTATCTCAACAAATGCATAGCAGCATCCCAATGAGTTTGACAAAGGAGCAGTAACAAATTGACTTAACTGCTGAACAACGAAAGCAATATCAAGTATGGTAAATCCCAAATACAACAATCAACCAAGAGAGAACCAGAATTATCTGAGAACTTTAGGCCCTTAGGCAACGGGTTAAAAACTGGTTTAGCACCAGTCAAACCAGCATCAGACAATAGATCTAACACATACTTACGTCGATTAACATACAAACCAGTGGAGGACCTAGCAATCTCCAAACCCAAAAAATACTTGGCAGAACCAATAACACAACAATAACAATTGAAAATGAGTCTCATGAGCATTGCATATATAATTGATATGTATGTTTTAAATGATCGAAATGAACTGTTTGATTGCTCTGAATGTGAAATGTGGAATAAGTGATCAAAGTGCTATATAATTATTGGTGAAATGATGTGTATTATATGATGACACGAAGTATATGTGAAATTGAAGTATAAACTATTGTGTTATGTGATATGAGTGAGCCATCGAGAATGATCCGCTCACTGAGTTCTTAAAACTCATCCCAAAATTGCAACATTATTTTTTAGGCTCATAGGAGTTACCCCGTTAGACCAATTGGAGTTTAACCACTGCATTCAGATAAAAGAAACACTACAAGAAAATAAGGCATTCTGCGACGTTTTAAAAACGTCACAGAATGTCCAAAAACGTCGCAGAATGTATTCTGCGACGTTTTAAAAAACGTCACAAAAAATGTCGTGAAATGTAGTGTAGCTAAAAGGTATTCGCGACGTTTTATGAAAAACGTCACAGAAAATACTGACATTTCGCGACATTTTTAAAAAACGTCACGGAATGTCTTCTGCGACGTTTTTTAAAAAACGTCGCGGAATGTCTTCTGCGACGTTTTTAGAAACGTCGCAGAATGTGTTCCGTGACGTTATTATTATTATTTTCATTAATTTTCCATTTTTTCAAAAATTATATTAATGTAATAATTTTTAATTTTAATAATTATTTTTTAAAATACAATTTTTTTGATCTTATTTGTTAAATAACTATTCAATATTATTTATAAATTTTATTTATTTAATAATTCTTCAATTTTTTTAGTCCAATATACATTTCTCCACTTTCTAGTGTTAAAATGAGGAACAATTACTCCAGAAAATACATATCAAACCAGAAGAATATGCTGAAGAAAATGAGCATTGCCAAAAAGGAAATGAGTTAGGACAGTGAAGATTACATCCAACTTCTGTCATTTGAACATAACCTGCATCTATTATTGTGTACTCTTGCCCAGGAAACGTGATTTACAAATTCCTAAAACAAATTTAATCTTAAAAATAGTAATGAAAAGAGAAAAAACAAATTTGTGTCTTCTGAATCTGTTTCACTGCTGCTCGCAGGCCCAGAAATCACAAACTGATTGGCAGCAATAGCAGATTCAGCAGCAACCACAGCTTTAGGGGTGTGGAGATCTGCTACACCTAGCATCAAATCCTGCAAATAAGAAATATTAAAAATAAATTAACAAATCCCTTTTTAAGCCAATAGCCACACGAGAGAACAGGGATTCTCCTTTATCATTTCAATGACTTGAGCTTCATTTCCACTGAGTGCCTCAATATCATAGTCGTGAGAATTATCCTACATTTGAACAAGAAAACTAGCAGAAATTTGAAGGAAACAAGTTATTGTTGACAGGAAGATGAATTCCAAGTAACATGCAAACATACCTTAGCATTCTGCTGCAGCCGTTTATTAGCTTCAGCCATCACTCCAAGGAAATCTTTCACTTTCCCCAAAACTGTGACCAAGGTGAAGATATCAGAACCAAATTACAAGCAAGAGCAGAGCATAAGTCAGTAACTCAATAATATTACTGAAAGAAAAACACCGGAAGTGCCATAAAACATTTTTCCTACAAACGGAATTACTCTTAGCACACAAGTTATTTTTCTAACAAACATCATTGAAACTTAGCCAACTATTATACAGGAAAAGTTATTTGTAATGCAGATTTGCCTGTCTGACAAAACCACGGTTGTTTGTGAACATGAAACAGAAAAGCAGAAATAATTGAACTAAACCAGCGAATATAGTTCCACTCTACACCAATGTTTCTCTCTTTCTTATAAACACCAAGTCACCAAAAGAGTTGTTGCTTTTCAACATAAGATGTCATTAGTTATGGAAAGGAACAAAAACATAAATAAACAAACACTAAGTTACAAATACAAAATGTAATGAACTTCAAAAACACGATTGTGCCGTAAGTAACATAATTTGAGCAATTTGCAACCTTCCATCTCTAAAATAAGCTAGAACTCTGTGTTTAAGCAATTGCAAAATTGATTGCTCAAAACCAAAATTAAATTTGACTCGTTCCAACAATTATATTCAACAAAACCCTTCCCCTCCAAATAGAATCATTATTAAAAACCTCAACTTTCAAAATTGACATCAATCAAAACTAGAGCAAACAAAATAAAGAGTCTATGAATCAGATTAACCAAAATCCTTAAACGGGTTACCTTGACTTTGGGGAACTGAACTGGTGATGGGCTTTCCAGCTGATGGGTGTATCTTGATTTGACACTGCAAGTCTTTGTTCGATAAAAAAAGAACAGTCTCTACACATACATATTAACAGACCAAAAAGAAAATTAAGGAATAAACTCCAAGCGCATAAGCAAAAGAGCATTCAACAGTCAGTAGCTTCAACAGTCGTTATGTTCTATTTATCAGAACATAACGAACCAAACATCATATATACACCTGCAGAATCAGTATTATCCCCCAACTAGTTATAGAAAATCATTAAATAGAGTGAGGAATT
>JANZLH020000131.1:312862-323098 GCA_026770325.2 Erythroxylum fimbriatum | reverse complement strand
GTGCATTTGGTGCACTAACAATTAAGTGGTGCATTAACAATTAGTGGTACACCATATTATTTCTATCTTTTATAACAGTTATTTAATAATTTTAATATTCAGCTGACGTATTTTGTACATTTTAATAATATTGCAGAATTAAATAAAAATTAAAATATTAAATATAATTCACCTTAGGTATATGCGCTTGATTAGCAACACATCTGCTGACAAATGGTTAGGTACGGATTTGAGATAAGAAAACAATTAAAAAGTCAAACATGTTTTTTTTAATTATTTGTTTTTAGTTTTCATGTGAAAAGGATGTAAGCAACAATATATTTTTAAAATAATTTATTTTAAATACATATTATATATATATATATTCATTAGTTATAAAATATTAAGAATGAAAACTAATTTTTTTAACATAACTTTTTACGTTAAAAAGTGTAAAACACCATATGCCCCGATCCAAACATGCCTGAGATTAAACTATTTCAAGCAAAACAATGTAGTTTTGTTTATAATAATTAAGTCTCGGGTTAATCTCAATCCGGGCTTAACCCATGAATCATTCCATTAAAAACAACTAAAGTTGAATTCATGAATCAGCCCACTATCGTCCCTACAAAATATGTACAAGAATAGCCTATGAGTCGTTTTATTGAAAACACATAGATTTGGAACTGTACGTCAGCTCATTATCATCCTCGTAAAATATGTACTAGAAGATAAATATTAGTATTTTTTAAAATTGAAAATTAGAGTATTTTAATATTATTTTTTAAATTTTGAATTATTATTATAAAATTAATTAAAATCTAAGATTTTTTTTTTAAAATTGACCCTTCACCAAGCCTGGTCTGAATCCTACCAACCTATTTGAATAATTTACCGAGTCATGGTGGTCCACAAAGAAGAAAAAGAGGCACTCGTATGAGTGGTTTGACTAATTGCTTAGGCATGTATCTGACATGAAGCGTGCTTTTCCATCTGGTCAAGCGTGCTTTTCTAGAAGACGATGACACGAGCTTAGACTTTTGAAAACCTTAACACGAGGCTGAGAACGTGTTGCAACACGTATGGTCAGATATCCTGGCCGTAGACGCATTCCTTAACGAATTTCTGACTAATCGGTGATATCCTGGCCGTAGAACTAGAATCCGACGAAACCTGATAATATCAAGCACCAATTTCTGACTAATCGGTGATATCCTGGCTTGTAGCTTGAGGTGGACACCATAGTATGACAAGCTCATAAGCTTCCCAAACTTCATATGACAATATGGTCACAGAAAAACCAAGGTGACGACATAGACACAGGAAACTACTTCTACTTCGATAAAGACCGTGTCAATGATTGATCAGTAATTTCCAGTTAAAAATGTTCATTCAATGATTTTGTATTTGGGGTAATAATGTAATGGTGCCTTAGTAAAATCCACCTGTGTAGAATAATGAGGTCGGAAACAACTACCGGACCAAATGCATCTTGCATGTCAATCCCCTCCTGAGTCCTGACATCAGCTCCTCTTGAGATCCACCACAATGACACTGATGTTATCGAGACTTTCGCGGCCGAGGGCGAGACGAGTGAGTAGCGCGGCAGCTAATATACTTCGAGATGGATCATACACAGAACCTGCACTGATAGGACTTGCCTCTCGGAGGCATCCAACAGCAACTTCACAAGCTACTTCCATTGACATCACATCCCACAGACCATCACTTGCAATGATTAAGCATTCATCTTCAGGATCTCTTCTCCTGAAGGTGATCTCAGGTTCTGATATCACCACTGGCTTCAAGAACTTATCCCCTGTTGAGCATCAAAAACCAGTATAAAACCATATGTCGTTCATGTTCATCCAAAACACATATTGCAACTTAACAGATAAAAGCAGCTGCAATTGATGTAGAAAATCTAGCTATGCTTGGCATCAATCGCTTAATGAGTATTCTAAGTATATGTGTTTCAGATTTCCCTAACTGTCACTGATGTCTATAAATTCTATTTCGTCGGAATCCTTGTCCAAGACTTGATACATTGGAAAGCTAAGAAGAACAAAGGTACAAGGAACCAAAACAAGTAATAATAAATGCACATTTTTAGTTGTTTCCTTCACGAATATATGATCAAAGAACAAAATTTATGGTTCTGAAACTTTTGCGACAAAAACATTTATGTCGGTAAACTCAAAACTTTTTTATTCCGCCCATCATTCCCGCCTCTTTTACCGACGGGTGTCTTCTATCGTCGCTATATTCCGTCGGAAAGTTTGCTGAGATAATTTCCCTCCATTTTGCCGACGGTGTAATCTTTCCCGACAATATTACCTACGAAAAGTCATTTTCCGTCAATAATTTGGTTCCGTTTCTCTTCCATCGATAACTTTCTATCGGTAATTACTAATTTTCTTGTAGTGTATCTCAGTATCCTACAAAGACATTGCCATGTAAAATAGAGCTATTGAAAATAAGTTATTAGCTTTTAGATATTGACCTCACAATCATCAAATTTATGATTAAAACGAGGTCATTTCTTGTTCATTAAACTAATTTCACTTTTTCTAGCAAGCTATATTTTTGAAATGTCATAAAGTTATATTTTTTTATCGTCTATGCATCTATAATCAAAAGCTTAGGGTATTAATCCTAAGAAATCAATGTTGTGCCTTCCATCAACAAAATGACATCATAGCAAATGATTTTTGCAATTTCTATCTACCTTAATTTGATATTTATGTAGTCTCAATATTAATAGAAAGCAGTTAGATGGACTTTCTCAAGTGATCAAATCAACCTTCTTAAATCTGACGCATAATACTATAGGAGGAAGGTGTTTTCCTTTTAGATATTTATTAGTGTTCATAAAAAGTTGATTGCCCTTGTTAAATTCAATGCATAATACTATAGGAGGAAGATTTCTTCCTTTTAGATATTTATTAGTGTTCATAAAAAGGGATTGCGGAGAAGGGGGAGTTAATTAAATTCTAATTGATATTTAAAGTTATGATTATGAAAAGGCCTAATTGCCATCTTTGTTGGGAAGCAATGATTTTGTTGAAGGCCATATGCTTGTTCACCTTTCATACAAGTCATAATAATGAGATTCATATGCTTAAGAGTTTGATCTTTTCACCTTAGCTAACAAGCATCAATTTTATATCCATCTCTTCAAGCTCAACAACTAAACAAGAAAGGTTGATTCATGCAATACCCTTTATTTCCTGTGGTTTTCTTATAAATGGATTACTCAAAAGGGTAGGGCACGTTAATTAAATTCAAATCAACATTTAGAGAGTTTATGTTGAGAATTTCTAATTACCTTCTGAAAAGCAATGATGGTCATAAAGCTTATTTCTCTTAGGGATTAGTTGAAGGTCTCAAGCTAGTTCATTCTTCAAGACTTGAATCAATGAGATCCATTTGCTTAATATTAGTATTCGTCTACCATGCCTAAATATATTGATTAGGTCGCATTGCACTAATAAATTCTAATTACCTTCTGAAAAGCGATGATGATCATAAAGTATTTCTCTGAGGGATTAGTTGAAGTCTCAAGCTAGTTCATTCTTCAAGACTTGAATCAATGAGATCCATTCGCTTAATCTTAGTATTCATCTACCACCTAAATATATCGGTTAGGTTGCATTGCACTAACAAACATGATCACCTTAGATAACAAGTGTGATCTTGACATCCATTTAACCTTGATGATTTTAGTTCCTTGTTGCCCTTGGTTTATTCTAAGTAGGTTTTAATATTTGTAAGGAAAAGAAGGAAAGGAACATTGTTTTCCTATCATCAATTATTTTATAAGGAAGGTTATAATTTATACTAAGTATGAATCATTATATATTAAAAATCCATTCATTCAAAAATGGCAAACAAACAATGAAGTTCAAATCTCAATTACATTTGTAGTTGTAGAACAACTAAATTGTAGGCTTCTTTGCATCCCATCCTCCGATGTAATGTCGTCTCCTTTATGTTCGTTTGAGGCACGAGCTCTAATCAAGTTTTCCCAGAGATAACAAGCATGATCTTGACATCTATTTGACCTTGATGATTGTAGTTCCTTGTTGCTCTTGGTTTATTCTAAGTAGGTTTTAATATTTGTAAGGAAAAGAAGGAAAGGAGCATTGCCTTCCTGTCATCAATTATTTTATAAGGAAGGGTATAATTTATACCAAGTATGAATCATTATCAATTAAAACTCCATTCATTCAATAATGGAAAACAACAATGAAATTCAAATCTCAATTACAACCATAGTTGTAGAACAACTAAATTGTAGGCTTGTTTGCATCCCATCTTCCGATGTAATGTCATCTCCTCTATGTTCATTTGAGGCACGAGCTTTGCTCAAACTTTCCTAGAGAAAGGATTGCATTTGAACTTCAACACGACTATTTGAAAATTTTTCCAAAGGAATAAAGAATAATGATGAGAGATGTCCTAAGTCATTCAAATTTTAGGACCATATGATTGAAAAAAGTCGAATCATGTTTGTTCGGAGTGCCTTCCCTTTAGAAGGCAAATGGTAGGGTATGTTTTTCTTTTAGAGATTGACCACTTCAACATCGATAGGCTTGTTTAGAAATTCATCTCTTGAAAACCTTGATTTCCATGCCATGAGAGCTAAGAGCCAACCATGCACTAAGTTCAATCTTATATCATAAAGCATGTGTTGGACTTAACCAAATGAGACTATCTATTAAGACTATTCCATATCTAGACTCATTAGATGCCTATTGGGATTTTAGTCTTTCCAAATCTAGAAAAAAAAAGAAGAAATTGTAAAGAGGTTATATAAGATCAACTAATTTAGAGGATAATAAATGCTTCAACAAGATAAAAAGTCACCAACCAACTTGATCTTAGAGGTAAACTCAAAATCCCAATCCTGTCTAGAGAGTGACTCTATCTTTTCATAGCCTTTGCTAATCATTGCCATTATAAAGAGTAACCTCATTGGATGATCATATGAAGTTTGTATCACATAAGAGGACTTGAATCACAAGACTCGATGGAATCAATACCTTTCAATTCCTACCCTTACAATGACCATAAAATAGCCATGGGACTCGAAATACTAGTTTGGTAATATGTTCAGTAAATATATGAACTACAAGGTCATCTATAGGATTCAACTTGCCAAGATTTAAAGTCCTATGGTACCCTTTGGTACCACATTGCAGTTAATACCAATGGATATTTACTTTCTTTGTTTTAATTCCAGAACCAACCTTGACATGAGCAGCCAAGAAATTGGTTAATCCTATATAACCTTCACTGCACCTAATTATGTATAATCATGCTTACTGCATGAAATTTCAGTGCACTAAAAGTCCACATATGAAATTGTTCTTTAGAATAAAGAACCACCAGAAGAAAGCTTGAAAGCTAATACCACTTCTCAGATGAACTGATGCTATATATTTTCTTTTTTGGTACGTTGAAAAGCAATTCAAGAAATCAAGAAACTAAGTACGTTGCCGTTACATCTAAACATCATATAAGATCAGTAGGTCTAAGTAAATTAACGAAGAACAAGCTAGCACCAAACCAAGAACGGGATGGTAATTAGAATACCTATGGCGCGGGACATCGCTAAGATGCCCTCCACTCTCGCCGAGTCTTGGTATGTCACTCGGCCACCAGCAGCTGTGATCCTTGCAAGCTCGTCTGGTCTGTCCGGCTGCAACATAAATCAGATAAACCCATTTTAATAACCTACGCAAACTAAGGTTTAAAAGATGAAAAGAACACAAACAACGTAAACACTACCACCTGCGAACATGTCCTGTCTTCTGCAACATAATCGCATCAACTACTACAGTTGTTTAAGTTACAGTAATGGAGTTTTAGCGATTTAACCTATATGAAACTGTTACTTTGAACACTGACATAAGAAAGCTGTTCAAAGTAAATAAAGATCCAGAGTCATTACAAGACAGAATCGGTTTGATGTGAAGACAAAGTTTTCATGCAAAAAGACACGAGTTTATCCATAAAAGAACCAAGCCACGTGTCCCTCTTATCCAACACGTGGCTTATTGACATGGAAGCTTGACCGTCAAAAGCCCATCAGGTCTATAAGACCCACCACCTGCCGCCGGTCAACGGTGAAAAGTCAAGAGAAAAAAGAACCGAGGTCGGAAACTAAAAACTAACCTTGTGATCGAAGCTTAGGGCAATGGGTCTACCGCGGCGGCAGAGGACAGCCCGTGAGTCACCGCAGTTGGCGACGATGATGTGTTCGGGGGTTAAAATGGAGAGAACGGCGGTGGAGCCCTCAAACGCCGTCTCCATAGGGTGGCACCTACAACCCTTGCCCATGGCTCCACATGGGCACATGCTTAGGGCTACTTGGTCCACCCTATGGAAGATTCTCTTCAGGACCTGTGTCCACGTCAGCTTCCACTCCTCGCCGCCTAAACCAAGTCCTTGGACCCAACCCACGGGCTGCTGTCCGTTCAGGTCGCTTTCCCGACTCCTCTCCCTAGCGGCGCTGTCCACACGCGCAAGTTCTTCTCCTAGGACCACGTGCAGCTTTTGTCTACACATTCTCGCCACCTGCGCGGAAAGAGCTGCCTTTTTATTATCATATACGATATGACGAAACTACCCATAGTGAGCGAAAGCTTACGTGAGACCCTCCATGTCCGTCGAACACACCGAACACGTGCACAGGTCGGCGAGCGTTTATCTCCGGTTCGCAGAGATTACCCAACGTGAGAATAGCATCCTCCATTTCACGTGACCTTCCGGCTACGGACATACTTCCGAAGACAGGCGCGAGAACTGCTCGAGCTGGCATCGTTACTACCGACTGTTGTGGCGGCGGCAGCGGTGAAGGTGAAGGAGCAGGAATCTCCTCCCTGTTTTCATCACCGGAAGTTGAAACCCTTTTCGACGGTGAATTTCCGGACTCGTCTACACGAACCCGTTTCCCGCTACTGGAGGCCCCACAAGAACTGCCAGACGCCTTTGGCGGTACCTGAGTCTGAGTTGTCTGCGGAGCCGAGCCATTATTTGTGGTGTTGTTTCCCAATTGCCGTCTCATCATGATTCTTCTTTGACGACGCTCTCTGCATCTCTCCGGCGTATCTTCCTCGCCAACGAAGCGATTGTTCTGCATTCTGCGGTTGGAGTTAGCCATACCTGAACCGAGTAGTCAAGCTTCAAGTTCAAAAAACTATCGGGTGATAGTGAAATGAGTGAGATAGATATCGAGTCTAGAGAGTTATAGTATGTTGGTTTCTTCTTCGGTTACTGAAACGCACAAGTGACCAAACGCAACGCGTTGTAGTTTCTCTGTTAATGGTGTAACATTCGAGGGCAAAGCAAATACGACGCACTGCCCCTTCCTCTTCTTTCTCTCCTCTCGACACGTTTCTTCCCTTGCACAGCCACTCCTCCTCCTTCTTCTTTCATCTTCATCTACTTGCCTTCTTTGACTCTATACACCGAGGTGGTCTTCTTCCAGTAAGGTATCTGCCAGATGGACAATCAGAATATCCCACGTATGTTATCGGACTCAGCATGTCCCACAAGTGTAAGCTTCTTTTTACTCACTAGTCACTGCCCGGAAATTACGAGGTTTGACTTCGCTGGCTATGGAACAGAACACAACCTGTACCGGGAGTCAGCGTTCGGTCGAGGTTAAATCGGAGACGGACCTAATTAGAAGTAATGTACAAAATAAGTAAAATGACCCATTTAGATTGATTATAAATTTTATTTTTATTTATAATAATAACTTTAATCACTAGAAAACGATTATAAGAGTTAAAATTTTTAAATAAATATATAAAGTTTAGAATTGAAGACAAATGTTAATAATTAAAAAAAAATCAACCCAAGGGATGTGGTTGAGTGATAAGGACCCATCCATCTTTAACTAAAGGTCAGGGGTTCGATCATTGACTTTGGGTATGGAGGAGTCTTAAATCCTTGAGCCAGCTGTCTCACCCTGTGAGGTGCCTACAAACCAGCAAGAGGATTAGTCACTGGGTCCGCCGGTGGATACCCTGATCTAAGACCAAAAAATAAAAATCAAATTAGTCTAATCAATTTAACCGAAACATATTAAATTCATCAAAATTTTTAATAACATTTATTATAAAAATTTATTCAGTTTATTAATTAATCAACTAATTTTATAAATAATTTATTTATATAAATTAGTATAAACTATTAATATTCATTTAATTCAACTTTTTTATGGATAAAAAGCGCTTTTCAATATGATTTTAACATTTCCGCTTTTACTCAATTTGTGCTATACATCATTTTTATAATAATTTAATATTGATTGCACATTTAAACATTGAATGTCTCATCTTACAATTTTAATTTTTAGTCTAATTTTTAAAAAAATTAATGATTGTCACATTCTTATAATATTTGGTTTGAACTCTTTCATGTTAGATGTAATTTTAAAAAAATTAATGATTGTCACATTCTTATAATATTTGTTTTGAACTCTTTCATGTTAAATGTAATTCAATACGTGTTTTCACATATCTAATAATCACCTGGATAGTAGTTTGTATTAAGGTAAATGCATAAGTTTGGCTATGTTTTTTTTTTAATTTAGTCAATTGGCTTTGTTATGCTTCTTTTAGATAAGAATGATTGTGAATTGAAATGATTTCCTGTATAGGCATTATGCAGTCAGATATGCTTATAGTGTGAATTTAAAGCATCCGTGGATTTTCCTATTTTGTTGAATTAAATTTGGACTCCTCCTCTGTAACTAATTTAAAAGAAGTATATACATATGTACAATACTTATTGGTTAAAAAAAAGAAAAGGATATGGGCATGAGTTATTTATGGAGATGTACAATTTATAATAGGTAAGTTACTATTATCTATTTAAAATTAAATAATAGGCTCAATTTAAATATTTGATAATCAAATCTAAAATAAAGTTAATGTGTCTTTAACACGAAATATTTGAGAATTTAAAAATGTACGAAACAAAATTTATAAATATTAAATTTTTTAAAAAATTTAAAAATTTTATTGAAAATACTCACTTGTGAGTGTCTTACGTCAAAAAAAGGGAAAAGAAGACTAAATATAAGCCTAATGGGTTACTCCACCTATTATTAATTAATTTTATGATGAAATCTCACTCAAGCTTGTGTAAGGTCTAACTTTCTTCCTTGTATGACTTGTAAATTTATTGCAAATTTAATAAAATTATTTGATACTAATTGAGCCACTTTTAAGGTATTTTTACTTATATTTCACTACAAGAAAATTACTGATTTCCGACGAAAAATTATCAACGAAAACAACGCCGTCGAAAATTAGCGACTGAAAATCACATACCGTATGTGAAATTGTCGTAATATATGATAATTTGCGGTGGACAAAATGTCCCTCGGTAAAGATGGATATATAGCGACAGAATAGGAATCATCATCGGTAAAAGAGGTGCGAATGATAGTTAAGCGTCGTCGTTTGCCGACGGAATTGTATTCCGTCGGTCAAGTTTTTGCTTCAACTACATCGTATTTAATAAAACATAATCGAATCAGGGTGTACCAACGGAACTGGATTTCGTCTATGATTTAGCGACGAAAGGGTTATTTCGTCGGTAAATGTAAAATTTAAACGACACCGTTAACTTCGTCTTCAACATTTTTATAAATCGAAAAGACGTCGTTTTCTTTAACGTTTGCTGCTTACCCCCCTCCCCCCATCCGTCGATGTTCATTTTCTCCTAGCTGTCTTTTTCTCCTAACTCGTTGATTAAAGTTGTGATTCAAAAAGTGAAGTAAAGTGTATTTAGTGGAAATGAACGAGAAATGAGTTATTATGAAAACGATTGGTGCGGAAAAAAATGATAATGTGATAAGGGGAAAATTTGATAATATACCCGGGATTATCATGAACATGCATTGTACATATTCCATATACACACATGTGTATAAATGAAAGCTTATAAATGTGCAAAATTATTAATGTGTGTGTCATGTGTGTATTGCATAAATGGGTTGTGCAGGTTAAAAGTTTGCATTCAGGGGTTCCCAGAATTTGAAAACAAATGCTAATCTGGAGCGTACTGTGAGTAGACCTAGATGGTCTCATTTCATTGTTTGTTTTGTTTTGTTTGATTTTTATATTAATTGACTACTGAATGTCGAAATTAATGCATCTTGATTGCTGATTCCGAACAAAAGGTCCTATGATTGTGATGATTGATGAGATATTGAAGTGTTGCTTATATGTG
>JANZLH020000131.1:242239-256031 GCA_026770325.2 Erythroxylum fimbriatum | reverse complement strand
CTATTTTTTTATTAATAAACATGTTTTTTAGTTATTTTCTATTTTATGAAAAAAAATTTCTAGAAAACTAGAGAATTTTTAGAAAGTAAACGCACCCTAAGTATTTAATTGCTACTTTTTAAAATTTGGATTATAATTGTATAAATAAATAAAGTTTGAGATTTTTTTAATTAACCCTTTAAATTATCTATAACACTAATTCTATTTTAAATCATTTTATAATTCAAACCTTTATTACAAAGACATATTTAGTAAGATAAATAAATAATTAATAATGTTAATACTAAAGGCTAAAACTTATCATTTTATTAAAATTTAATAAAATAGTATTATTTTAATTAATAACATAATTTAATAAATTATTTTTAGTCAAACTTTTAATTAAATCAGCATTTTTTATTTTTCTTTTTTTGTTACCGAAAAGCAAAAATACTATTCAATCCGTTTACGACATTCGAATCGATCTCCACCGTAACCAACTTTCTTTTTTCTCATCCTTTTGAATTATGGAAGTGTAGTGGAGAGAGAGGGAAGAGATATTGTAAGGATTGATTTGATGGGGATGAAGAAGCGAGGAGGAGCTTTTAGATTGTGGTGTTGCATGTTGATGATACTTGCGGTTCACGTGCGGGACGGTGGGTGTGCGAGATCTGATCAGGAAATGCGTGAGAGGTTTTACGGGAATTTGTTGAATTCCTCGACGGCTGGAGATGGAGAAGGAAGCATTGCCAACATGTTCGATCGGGTTCTCGAGAAAGAGTTCTCCGACAACGATCAATCTGAAGGTGCAAAATCTGCCGCTTTATTGTTTTATGCTTATAATTGAGGTTTGATAATAATAAAATGTAGTTTAAAATCTGTTTAGGCTTAGCAATGGTATGCACAAGGTACGTGGGTTTTACTCAAATTGTCGAAATGTGGAAGCTTTTAACAAGTTTTAGGACTTGGTCTTACTATACCTTGGGTTTAATGGAAGTCTCTGTTTTAGTTGTGAAGACCACCGATGTTTCATTCCTTTCAAGGCTGATTTGTTGCTTAATTGATCGAATAGGCTTCTTTATTTTTAACTTTTTGTTTGTATTTTTGATTAGGTTCTGATGGAAGCAACTTTAACAGCACCGTAGCAGATCAACAAGTATGTCTTCTCTTTCTTAATTCTGTTCTACTCATGCATTGCTTGCATTCTCTGAATTGTTTTTGCAACTGCAAGGCAGAGTGCAAAGTCAAATTTTGTTCTTTTATTTTTTTTGAAATTTAAACTATGTGCTTCTCATTTTGTAGTTTAGGACTGGCCTTTGAATTCTGATGAATAGTTTCCTTTGTGTAACACGCTCTTAAGCTGGTTAATAACCTTAATGTAGTGTGCTACTACACTTTAATGCATAAAGAGAAGGAGAATGTTAATGATTTTGGCTTCTTATCTAGCTTATGTTTGTCAAATAGTTAATGGTTGAGGGATGCAAATTTCTTTTTCAGGAATTACACCTGAAATTTGGATTTTTTGGCACAAGATGTCACTAATGTTGGCTTGAGAAGTTAGATTGAATTTGACTCTGATTAAGCCCGTTACCATTGGACTTGAATTGGTTCAACCTAGCGATGTTGTTGATTATTTTCATGTTTTGTTTATTTGTCTCTTGTAATTCTTGCTCACTTCTTAATGAGTCTTTCTTATGTTTTTACAGGCTGTGCTGGAGACTGTGGCTAAAATCACCCATGAAAAGCCCAAGAAGAATGATACTCAAGTGGGAAAGTACGGGATCTATAAGATTTATTGTAGTGTAATTGTTGGCTACAAATTAAAGATATACATCTATCCTATGGTGGGAAATGACAGAATTTGGTGATGTGTTTGTTTTCTCTTCTTCCTTTTTCCAGTGGAACAAGACCTTTCCAGATTCAAGATGTGTTTTCATTGGAAAATGATGACTCTGAAGACATGACAACCTTAATTGACAAAAAGGTTTGACAAAATTTCTTATGGAAATCTCTTAGGAAGGATTACAAATTCAACTATATTAAGGTTTCAAGTTTCATTATTTCTGATATGAACATCTAACCAATTTCAGGACAATGTGTTCGTCATGTCAAACAAGAAATCCAAGTTCCCGGTACTTCAAGTGGATCTGAGGTTTAGTTCATGGGCCCAGCTTATTTGTTGTGATAGAAGCTGTAAAATTTGGTTGTCTGGTTATTTGATACATTTGATATGTTGGTTTATTTCCTGCAGATTGATTTCAGATCTAGTTGTAGTCATAGTTTCTGCTGCCATTGGTGGAATTGTCTTTTCTTGTTTAGGACAACCGGTGAGCAACATCATATACTATTTCCAGTAATCTTCAATTGCTTGCATCTGATGAATGTTTTATGCAACTTGAGATTGATGTTCGGCAAGAAGGCACAATCTGTAGGTTTGAATTTCCATAAGGTTATTTTTCTGAAAGATAAAAATATGGCAGGCTATAGTGGGCTATCTTCTTGCTGGTTCACTTATTGGACCTGGAGGTCTGAAATTCATTAGCGAGATGGTTCAGGTATGCCATTTCAAGTTACAGTGTTCATTGAAGAATTATGTTAATGTTTATGAGGCCAAAAATGATACAAATATGGCTGTGTCTGTGGTGAATCAATGAGATATATTCTTTTTAAGTTGTTCAATTGTGACACAAGACTTCGTGTTTCATCACAGGTTGAAACTGTTGCACAATTTGGTGTTGTCTTTCTTCTCTTTGCTTTAGGCTTGGAATTCTCTCTGACAAAGGTGTTGTATACATGATTTGGGAAATAATGGTGTATACTATTGTCTTAGACCATCTTGTTCTACAAGTTCGGCAGTTTATGGCAAAACTTTTGCTTTCAAGTTTCTAAAATCAATTTTAACTCATCATTAATGCAGTTGAAAGTTGTGGGTCCTGTTGCTGTAGTTGGAGGACTGCTTCAAATCGCAATATATATGTGCTTTTGTGGCATAACTGCTGTGGTGTGGTTCTTAGATATGTCTAACTTCATTCTGCTATAGGCATAAACGTTTTCTTCCAAATGGATGCTTAGTGTGGATACCAATACTTTGCAGGTATGTGGAGCAAGTTTGTCTGAGGGTGTATTTGTGGGTGCCTTCTTGTCAATGTCATCAACAGCAGTGGTATTTTTCTTTCCTAGTTCTGACAATAAAACCTCCTCTTGTGCTTCTCATTGCTCCTGACAGTACTGTAATGATTTGTCTTCATTGTTTCACGTGCCAGGTGGTGAAATTTTTAGTAGAAAAGAATAGCAATAATGCTCTTCATGGTCAAGTTACAATTGGGACCCTTATTTTTCAGGTTCTATGTGTTTACTGTTTATTTTATTTATACTGACATACTTATTAAATGGTGAGGTGAAACCTTGCTTATCTTATTACACACCATTCATCCCATTACTGGAATTGGTTCAGGATTGTGCTGTTGGTTTACTATTTGCCTTGCTTCCTGTTTTGGGTGGAAACAGTGGCTTATTACAAGGAATGGTCTCGATGGGGAAGTCGTAAGTTCATTTCTGCATCTTCTTCTTTCCAATCTTTTGTTTCCCTCATTTTTGGCAACTGTAAAGTTTACATGCTTTCTTTCCTTTTGGATCTTTGTTTTCCTATTGTTGTTCTTTTTGGTCCTATATAGGTTGACCCTTAAAGATGTTTACTGAAGCTTGCTCCTATGATTTATTTAACATCAGGTTATTGGTGCTATCCACTTATCTCACTGCTGCGTCCTTTTTGTCTTGGTCATTTGTTCCTCGCTTCCTTAAGTTAATGATGCAGATATCATCTCAAGTAAGTTTGACCACATCTCTGGAATTTCACCAACATCTTGCTTTTTCATGGTTATGTTTGGTTTTGTCTTGGTGCTGACTAGGATTTCTTTTGTAAGTTCACAATTCTTTTTCTATGTTGTGAATCAGACTAATGAACTCTACCAGCTAGCCGCTGTTGCCTTCTGTTTGTTATCTGCTTGGGTAAGTAGAAAATGTGTTTAGCTTTCCCTCTCATATGAAAAAACAAATATTTGCTGTGCCTAAAACATTGCAACTTACTGACTTGAAGATTTTACCTCTTCCTGAATTGTTAAGAAGTTCTAGTTCCTTTATTGTTCGAAAGGCTATATTGGATACATGCTGCATTTCCTGAACCTTCTAGACTCTATAACAAAGGTTTACAGTGTCTTGTACCTTTTATGGGCATATATCGCCTTATCTCAGCCGTTGCATGTCCTTGTTACCATTCTCATTAGAACAATAGCATTACATTTTGCGAATGCTTTCTTTACAGGAACTGTTTTCCTAAAACCAGAGAATTTGGTTGCTTGAAGGCATTTCTTGTGTTTGAAAGAGAGATGATAAATGGAATAGAATTGTGTTTCTTATAAAAAGCCAATTTATTGTTTGTGACTTGATTTTTTAATTGTAGTAGTACTAGTTTAAGCTTCTTTATTAATCAGTTATTAGAAAACAAAGAATGATGTGACTTTCTTAAATTATGATGACTAAGATATAGCATACAAAATTCGCAACTTATATTTAATGATTTATCATATTGCCAGTTTGTGGCCTTGAGTAATATGTTGTAATACTTGAGTAATACTCTAATATAAGAAGGAAATATTTTGTGATGAAGTGGGTTACCCTCAATTATTGAATGAAGTTGTGGTTAGGAAATCCAACCGAATTCCAGCTGAATCCCTATTTCTTGAAGTATCTCATATCCATCATGTTTATAGTTTGTCTTTCCTTCAAATGATTCAGTGCAGTGACAAGCTGGGCCTGAGTCTTGAATTGGGTTCATTTGTGGCTGGGGTTATGATATCCACCACTGACTTAGCACAGCATACTTTAGACCAGGTATTCTTATGAGCATATGAAGGCGTTCTTATTTTTCCCATTTATGTCAACATACTGTTGCATGAACGTAGTTGTCTTGTTTCTGTCTTTGTTATCGTTATAAGTCTCTATTTACATCTCTTGAAATTCGGTCTTTCTTATGCATTCATTGATCATTTTCTTTATGTACGCTCAACTAACATAAATGCTATAACCCTCTACATACAAGTACAGGGTAGGGTTTTAATCATTTAGTGCATGCTTGGTATCCAGTCCCAACTGGGAAATCATCCAATCAATTCAATCAAGTAATACGTTGATAACATACTTTTTAACCAAAAAAATTGGAATTTTTACCATTGGCCCTAGTGGTGAAATTTTGTACGATCTTGCTTTCATGCATAGAAAAATTATAACTAATATGTTATTTTATTCAATGTTATTCTACTTTGTAGGTGGAACCAATACGTAACCTGTTTGCAGCTCTCTTCCTTTCTAGTATTGGAATGCTCATACATGTTCATTTTCTATGGAACCATGTCGATATATTGTTGGCATCTGTGATTCTCGTTGTAGTTGTGAAGACAGCTGTTGCTGCTGTGGTTATCAAAGCTTTTGGGTATAACATTAGGACATCATTCCATGTGAGTAGGCCTTGCTAAGTATATCGAAGAAATCAGGATAAATTATATCCTTTTGACAAATTGTAGTTTGAAAACAACAAATTCCTGAATTATGCTCTAGGCTGGGGTGCTACTTGCTCAAATCGGAGAATTTGCTTTTGTCCTGCTAAGTCGTGCCTCAAATCTTCATTTGGTTCAGGTAGTTCCTGTCGCTCCCTCCTTCTCTGCCTAGTCTCTTTTCACATGTACATGTTTCCACAGATTCATGCATACATATTCTCTCTCTCTCTCTCTCGCAGCATCCGTGCATGGCCATGAGTATAACTTTGAACAGCTACTGATGATATAAATCAAAATGTAAACCGGTTTTACAAGGGAGTCGCCAATCAACATGTGGGATAATTACGGCTTTAAGTATATGAGGATGTTAGGCTGAGATATTGAACTCTTAATTACAATATTCAGATGGCAGATGTCCATATATATTCTATCACGTCACCTCTCTGTTGTCTTCAAAATTTTGTTCATGGTTAATGCAGGGAAAGATGTATCTTCTTCTTCTCGGAACAACAGCTTTAAGTCTGGTTCGTATCTTACAGAATGCAATGTGGAATATTAGTTTTTCTGGAAAAGACAATTTGTTTAGCTCTCTACATCACTAATTTCAGGTAACAACTCCTCTTCTATTCAAGCTGATACCTACTGTCATGAATTTGGGAGTTCTTCTGCAATGGTTTCCATCAGAAAGCAGCACACAAAATGAGGTTCACCTCTCTCTCTCTCTCTCTCTCGCGTTCTCCTTCGGTTGCAAGATTTTTTGTTTAAGGCAAAACCTTCCAGATTCTTAATGTCGTGGAACATCTCAGAGAAATAGCTGTCTCATTTCATTACATTGCAGGAAAAAGTTTCCATGATCGAAGTGCATAACAGATTATTGTGATATTCGCACAATCAACAGTTATGTTACCTATCAGCAAGTACAGTTAAAGAATGCAGTGATTTGTGAATATAAGGTTTCGTAACGTTGTCAATTCTGTTCTAATGACACTTAGGATGATCTGTTGCATCGGCGCGGCACTTCTGATCTATGTGTATAATTTTTTGGTGATTCATCGAAGGTTGTACATAAGTTTTTGGCTTGATCGTTTGGAATTATGTCAAATACCATGATGTTGTACCAGAAAGGGAAGTTGTACAAGGCAGTCCCAGGTTTAAGGAAGCGTTTTGAGCCTCTTTAGAAAGAGACTAATCTTTTCATTTCTACTAAATGTACAAAACACCATTTGCAGGACTTTCTTCATCATGATTTATTACTGTTGGACACGGTTAAAAGTTTGACTTCTGAATTTGTGTAGTAAAGCATTACCAGTTTGCAGCTACTGTTGGCCCAAAGTCAAAGTCCAAAACCTGAGCTAGACCAGATTTGGGCTCAAACGGGCTGGCCCGAAACAATTCTAACCAAATGACATCGGTTTATCAAAAGAATAAACGGATCCCGAGCCTGACCCATCTGTTGTAGTCTCTAGTTGCAGCCTATCTCTTGAAGTGGCACAGGGGATATCTTTTTGTGTTAATAAGAATTTAAAATTTTACATATTCTTAAATTTGATCTTATTATTTTATAGGGTTAATTAACAAAAAAAAAAAAACAAAATTTCCTCAATTTTATAATTATAATTCGAATTTCAAACTTTCTAATTTTTATCAATTCTATTCTAACGTTAATGTCTCCGTTAACTTTATTAATACGACTTGTCACGTATTTCAAAAATCTTAATTAATAATATCTATCAGCCAAAATTAACATAATTAATAAAGATCAATAAAACAAAATTTAATCATATAACTAAAAATACGTCGTCGCAAATTATGAATAAACTTCAGGGTAAGCGATAAACTTGCAAGCTGTTAGCTAAAACAACTACTAGATATCCCACACGGCATAGTTGGGACATACTGTCGGATTTCTTATTAGACACTCTAAACTGTGATGTAGAACTATCCCATTAAATATATTCAGTTTCAAAAAACAAAATATGTCGTTCAAGAATGACGCAGTTTAATATCGAAATTAGTTTACGAAGTCCTGACGCTCTCAACTTTCGTTTTTGTTCTCTCGAATAAAGGGCACAAACTAAAAATTAAGGTTGAGGCTCTATAAACTAATTTAGAGATTAAACTACGTCATTTTTAACCACGACATCGTTTTAAGTATGTGATTAAATACAACCGTTTTATTAATTTTCATTAGTTGTATTAATTTTGGTTGATTATTGTTAGTTAAGTTCTTAAAAAACGTAGCAAGTCACGTTAAAAAACTTAACTAAAACACTAATATCAGACTAAAATTGAAAAAATTTGACAATTTAAACATTTAACTATCACTTTTTAAAGTTCTGATTATAATTATAAAATTGAGCAAAGTTTGAGATTTTTTTGTAATTAACCCATTTTATAACATTATAAATACTAAGAAAGTCATAGTTTTATTATTTTTGTAATTATTATAATAAAAATATTAATAAAATTAAGTGATTAAAATAATTATTCAATTAAATTTTCAAAATATATTAAACCAAATAAGATCATACATTTGTTACTCTTTTTCTTTTCAAAAAATCAATTTTTAAACCAAAAATTCATCATTCATATCTCTAACTACGAAGAATCTTTCTTTTTTTATTTTAATATTAATTTTATCTCTATCTTTTCTTTTTTTAAAAAAGAAATAAGAGAAATTGTATTAAGAGTGCTTGGTTCAAATTGAGTAACGATGATAAGAATAGAAATGAATATAACGAATAATGAGAATGAATATAATTATTATAATTATATTGGTTGATTAAAACAAAAGAATGATTACCCGTATTAATAATAGTGGTTCATTTGTTAAAAATATTTAAAATAAAAGTTTGTAAATTTTTTGTTTTACGGTAAATTTAATATATTTTAATTAGTTATATTTAATTGTAAAAAAAAAGAAATAATTATTTTAATTAATTATATTGTAATATTATTTTAATTAATTAATTATATTTAATTATAAAAAGATAAGGAAAAAAAGATAAAAAGAATGTTACTTAATAGTTATTTATTCCATATTCATTTAACCCTTCCCGATCCATCAACCAATCACCTTTTTACTTTTTAGAGCTAAAGAGGGGGGATAGGGAGAGAGAAGCACAGTAAGAAAGATTTGTACTCTTTGGAATAGAAACAGAACGAGAAGCCTGAGAATGGCGGAGGTTGTGAAGCTTCGGTGTCAGCGAATCGGTTGCAACGCAACCTTCACCGAGGACGACAATCCCGAAGGTTCTTGTCAGTACCATGATTCCGTACGGCTCTTCCACCATCTCTTTAATGGTGCTTGGCCATTTTTTGTGCCAAGATTCTTTCTTTATTAGTGCTAAACTTGTGCCCAAATTTGTGCTTTTCTTTCTTTATTAGTGCTAAACTTGTGCTTTTGTATGGAGCAATGGGAGATGATTACTTTTAGTTGTGGCCCTCTTGTTCAATAACATTGTTCTCTTTTAAATATAGAGCTTTTGTATTTTTTGGTGTTCCAAGGCTTTAACTTGTATTGGTTTCTTGAAAAACTTTCTTCTTTGATGATTGCTCTTTGTAAAAGATGGAAAAACTATTCAGGTATGCCTGTAAAGAATGGGCATCTTGTTGACTTCTAAATAGCCGAAGATCATTTTGGTGATGGAGTTTCCTTTGGTGTTTGTCTGGGCGTGATTCTTCTATTCTTTAGCCTTGCACTTTGTTTGTGGACAATTAGAGAGGAGAAAGGCCATGATTTACCTATGCTTAACATGGTTTTAACAAGAGAACAAAATCTTTTTTCATACTTATTTGGAAATAGGAAAATGCAAACAGATTGTCCTGGATAGACGACGTGCCCTTCTGGTCTTAATTTGCATGTTTGGTCTGAGATAAAGAATTTTAGGGTAACTCGTCAAAGTGTAGATTCTATTTATTTTCTTGATATTTATTTTTTGGAAGTTTCTATGTTGATACTAACTTGTTCTTCTTACATGCTTGGGCTGGACTACACCACCTATCCATATATAAATTATCAGGGGGTAAGTAAGGATTATTTTTTGGTTATTTTTGTTGGTTCTTTGTACTATTAACTTTTTTGTTTATGTCAATGTTGATACAAGACTTTGATTCAATGCTATTCTGCAGCCTATATTTCATGATGGGATGAAAGAATGGAGTTGTTGTAAAAAGAGAAGTCATGATTTTACCTTATTTTTAGAAATTCCAGGGTATGCGTAAGACTTTATCTTTTGTTCTCGAATCTCTTGTACTGTGGTTAGTGGTAAATGTTTTGGATGGTGAATTGACCTTGAATCTCAACAATAAGTTATGTTTTAGAATATGTATAAGGATGTGAGATTCTTGCAAGTCAATCACTTAACATATTAAGGCGTAAAAGGATTTCTTAAACCGGTATAGTCATATTCTCTCATCTGTTTCTTCTGTGATAAAAGGTGCAAGACGGGTAAACATACAACTGAGAAGCCAGTGTTAGCAAAGGTTTCTGCAATGCCGAAGAATCCAGTTGCTTCGCCCATTGTAGCTTCCACAACCAGCTCATCATCTAAAGAAACTTGCCCTAGGTGCAAGCAGGGTTTCTTTTGCTCTGATCATGGTAAGCAGAAAGTGAAAGGTTCAGCTGTTCTGACACATTTGAGGTTGATAATTTTCTCCATGCCTTTTTGCACTTAGTGATCTAATTCAACAGCCTCTCTGTATTTTCATAAGTATTGCTATTAAACAATTCATTTAGTCGAGGGAACTAAATTTGGAAAATGTAGCTAAGACAAATTCTTGATCAGGATGTAGAAGTTCAACACACACCCAAGAAAGTAAAATTTTCCTTTTTCTCTATTGAGATGCAATCAAGTAATTTTCATTGGTTTTGTCATGTGGAGATCTGGTAATCTTGAATTTTGCAGGTGGGCAATGTGGCAAGACCTGATTTACTGTCATGTTGCTGAATTTTCAGTTTACTGTAAATAATAGTTTGAGTAAAATGAGGAAGGTTTTATAGTTGTTACCGATCGTCTACAGACCTTTGCTTCCCTGAAGGGTGAAATAAGTGTTTACTCAACTATTTAGTGTTTGCCCATAGAATAAGTGAGCCTTTTGCTTCTACCCTTTGTTTGATATGGGTAGGTAGCTGATAGACCACAGATAACCCGATTCTATGTTAGGAGAAATAAACGACAGACAGAGGAGTAATAGTGCAGAGGGGTAGGCTGGACTATTAGCTCTTATATTCAGTTAGTTAGTTGGTAGTGTTGACAAACCAATCATTAGGTTGTCAGCTAACCGAATCTGTTAGTAGCCACAGATTCTAGTATAAATAACACATAGGAAGGAGGAGAGAGAAGATATCATGCAGTGTCAAATGTATGAACCATAGGCTGGAGGTACTGGACCTCAAAATCCAGATTATCAATTGTATTATGTCAAGAAATACATACCAGAATATACAAATTCCATACCTTGTTCCCAGATCCTATCAACTGGTATCAGAGCAGTTGATCCTGAACAATGGCTGCTAAGAAGGCTAATAATCGGATGGAAGGACTGGAGAAGGATCTAGAACTGTTGAGAGAAGAGAGGCGAAGAGATGGGGAAGAGAGGCAAAGATCGATTAGCCAGGCCCACCAAGAATTTCAGAGGCAGCTGAGTCATTCCACTCAAGATTGGCAGAGGCGAATGGATGAACATAGTGTGGAACTCCAAAGGAAGATGGAGGATACGAATAGAGAGATGGGAGAATGCTTGAGGTCAGAAATAAAAAGCATGATGATGTCGGTGTTGCAAACGTGGAAAAGAACCGAGGGAGGTACTGTGGACGCTCGACCCGAAGAGCACCCACCCGAAGGACATCAACCCGAGCCCAGTCGAAACAGGGAGCTGGGTAAGGCTCCAATAGCGTCGGAGGAGCATTTTGAGAGTAATGACTGGCGCAATGAGGCCAGCGACCGCATCGAGCCACCTCCTGGGTTCGCACGCCCAGGTGACTTCTGGCGAGACTGTCGTCCAAGAAGGGTCGAGATGCCCACTTTTGGAGGGAACGACCCTGATGGTTGGATCTACAAGGTGGAGCGATTTTTCTCAGTGGGTAGGTTCACCGAGATGGAGAAAATGGAACTCGTGGGTATGAGCTTGGAGGGAGATGCCATGACGTGGTTCAGGTGGGTGGAGAGCCGACGACCCATCGTAGATTGGCAAGAGTGCAAGAAGCTGGTGACGTAGAAGTTTCGCCCGGCTCACGAAGGTATCCAGTGCCAACGACTGCTAGCAGTGAAATAGGTCGGTACGGTTGTGGAATATACTAGCAGATTCCTGGAACTCGCCGCCCCTCTCCCGGAGTTACCCGATGCAGTTCTGGAGAGTACATTCATGAATGGGATAGTGGACGAGATTCGGCTGGAAGCGTAGATCCTCAAGCTTAGGAATTTGGCGAAAATGATGGAACTATCTCAACAGGTGGAGGAGAAGTTCCGGCGCATGAATGAACTACGTTGGAGTCGCTGGGGAACAGGTCTGAAGTGGGGGCCGATGGGACCATGAGTGGAACATACACGGGGGGAGAGAAGGAAGGAGGAAATAGGAACCCAGGGGAGTCAACTGACTACTTCGAACCGACCCAAAAATTCAGACAGCCAGAGGAATCAGACTTTGGGAAATTTCCAAAGGTTGACAATGAGTGAGCTACGAGATAAGAAGGCCAAAGGACTCTGTTTCAGGTGTGATGAGAAGTTCAGTCCAGGTCACCGGTGTAAAAAAATAGAGCTTCAGGTGTTGGCTGCCATGGATGAAGAAACTGAACCAGAGGATGAGCTGGAAGGAGAAGTCAAAGAGGAGAGTTTGCAACCTGTGGAGTTGGCTGCCGGGTCTGTGTTGGGGTTCACTTTCCCTAAGACCATGAAAGAAAAGGGAATTATAAAAGGGAGGGAAGTGGTAATCTTGATTGACAGTGGAGCCTCCCACAATTTTTTTTCATGGGAACTGGTGAAACTACTGAACTGTGAGTTGGAAGGAACTACAAAGTATGTGATAGCTATGGGTAATGGGTTGAAAATTAAAGGAGAAGGAATTTGCAGGGGGGTTGTGTTATCAGTGCAAGGGTTAATGGTAACCGAAGACTACTTGCCGATGGTGTTAGGCAGTTGTGATGTTATACTGGGAATTAAATGGCTACTGACTTTAGGCAAAGTGGTGACTGATTGGAGTAAGATGACGATGGAGATCAAGCAAGGGGATCAGATCCTTACAATCACAGGAGACCCAACGCTAGCTAGAACACCAGTTAACTTGAAGAATTTGATGCACACTACAACAGAGGAAGATTCGATATATCTGTTGCAAATGGGGTTTTTGGAACTAGAGGAGCAAGAGGGTCCTACACCAGTTAATTCAGAATTTCGAATACTGTTAGAGGAGTTCATAACAGTCTTTAACATGCCTCAGCAATTGCCTCCTGAAAGAGCTAAGCACCATGCCATTGTACTCCATGAGGGAGCTCATCCGGTCACGGTTAGACCTTATAAATATCCCTAATTCTAGAAAAATGAGATCGAGAAGTTAGTGAAGGAAATGTTGGTTTCCGGAATTATCCAACCAAGTGTGAGTCCTTATGCTAGCCCGGTGTTGTTGGTTAAGAAAAAGGATGGGGGATGGCGTTTTTGTGTAGACTACCGTGCGTTAAATAGGGTGACAGTAGTGGACAAGTTATCTATCCCTATCATCGATGAGTTACTTGATGAATTGAAGGGAGTTACTATCTTTTCGAAGATCGATCTAAAGGCCGGGTATCATCAAATCCGAATGAGGACAGAAGATATAGAAAAGACAGCATTTAGGACTCATGAAGGGCATTATGAATTCCTTGTCATGCCCTTCGGGTTGACTAACGGCCCAGCCACGTTTCAATCCCTTATGAATAAGGTTTTTAAACCTTACCTTCGAAAATTTGTATTAGTTTTTTTTGATGACATCTTGGTTTACAGTGTCAGCAAAGAAGATCATTTTTGTCCCGTGAGAACAGTCCTCACGGTGCTCCAATCCCAGCACTTATATGCCAATTGGAAGAAGTGCATTTTCGGACAGGACACTCTGGAATACCTAGGGCACATTGTATCGAAAGATGGGGTGGCAGCTGACATGAGAAAAATTCAGGTTATGATCAATTGGCCACGACCAGCAAATGTGAGGGAGTTGAGGAGTTTCTTGGGGTTGACAGGCTACTATAGGAAATTTGTGAAGAACTATGGGAATATTTCATGGCCTTTGAC
>JANZLH020000131.1:221099-236565 GCA_026770325.2 Erythroxylum fimbriatum | reverse complement strand
AAAACTAAGGAATGAAACTCTTAGGTCTTCAATGATAGGTTCATACCAACCATCAATTTTCATTCCATACCCATACCTCTTTTCCCATAACCCTCAAACAAGCACACCCTCAGTTTAAAATCAACTAATCAGTTTGTGTGTGGCTGGCTTAAAGGTGTTTTCTCATAGTTGAGACCCGCTTACAACACCTCGTGAGAAACAAAAAAAAAAATCAACTAATCAAATTCAATTTAGTGTCTGGTGAGATAAACTTTTGGTAGATTAATAAGTACTTTTTTTATTATAATTTTTTTAAAATAAGTATTTGACTATAAAGTAAAAAAAGCATTTTTTAATAGATATGATAAAAAATATAGCTTTTTCTCAAATTTGAAGTTTTTCAAAAAAATCTCTCAAATATTTTTTAAGGTAATTTTTCATATCAATTAATGTGTCTATTTTTAGTTCCTTTTGCAATTATGTTTTACATATAATTTCTACAATACTCACAAACTCATCTTCCCAGTGGCAAAGCCAGGAATTTGTTTCAGGGGGGGCAAGGTGTATATATATAGTTTTTTTTAATCCAATCTACCATGAACAACGACATTCTTTTAGGGTGGGCAACTTCTATATACATATATATCTTCTTTAAAAAAAAAATTGAGGGTGGGCAATGTAGCTTCGCTACTGCATCTTCCCGTTTATTATGTATTTAACTATTTACTTAACTTGAATATTTATTTTAGGATTTATATAATATTATTTAGCTTTTTTATATGCTTTAAAATTTATTTTTATATTAATTTACTTATCTTATAATCCATATAAAAGATTTGGTTAGATATATTTTCATTATATGGTTTAAAATTATATAATTATTAATATATTGTGCTTTGTATATTGTTTAATATACTTTAAATAATATCTATATGCATAAATAATTTTATTATAAAATAAAATATAGTTAAAATTAAATGTACTTTTTATATTTATGTCACAAAACAGTTTAATGTATGAAGCTCTTTCAAAATAGAGCTTATTGAATGAATGAACTTGTTAAAAAAATTAAATTAAATAATTAGAAAGCACACAAACTTATATAATATTATTTTAATATTAAAATAAGATATAAAATTTCTTGAAAACATTTTTAATATGATAAATTACTTATAAAATGTTTTACAATATTAAAAGATATTAAATTTTTAATAAATTAAAAAAATTCGAGAAACCTCTTCTTTTTTTTTAATCTTAAGCAAATCTAACGGCTTCCCTTCCATTCATCGAAGTTCCGTGCCAATTGGATACAAAAGAGAGAGCTCTAGTCACATTATCCGACCAGCTTCTGTTCTGTCTCCAACACGCGCTTCGATACTGCGCTTGGCTTTTCAATGAAAAGTAGTGTAGCAGCTGTTGAAAACCGTAACTACTTCGGGAAACGGTAATACAAATGACGGCAAGCACTCATTCGCTCTCTCTCAGCCACACTCTCTCTCTCTCATCGTCAAATCATAACCCAAAACAAAAAACACCAAAACATATAAAACACCAAAAGATCTGTTTAACGTCAATTCACCGCCGTTTAACGTTGTCCTTGTCCAGTCCACACACTCCTGCTGCTGCTACTATAACTGTACCATCAAACCCATTTCGCTTCTGTTTCTCTCCTCATAAAGACTCTGTTTTTAAGTCATTCCTTCCTGTTCACGCTAAAAGCCTGCTCCTTTTTTTTCTCTATCTCCATCTACAACTACTGCAATTTGGCCGTTTCAACCCAAAGTTCATGACTTTCTTCTTATTTTGCTCGTCTTGTTTAGTTGGTTTCTGTAGTTTTTGGCACGCTTTCTGTGTGTAGTTTTGTTGGGTTGAAAATGGTGGAGGTTCAGAGGAAGAAGATGTTGGTTTCGTCGATGTTAATGGCGATTTTTGTGCTGCTCTGTCCTCTTGCTTCATCACTCAACGACGAAGGTGTTTTTTTCAAATAAAATTTTCGGTGTTCTACTTCGAACTTCTGCAGTTTACGTTCTTTTTATATTTTGCTTTTGCTGGGGGGTGTTTGCTTGAGCTTCCACGTGCTGCCATATTTGGAAAGTTTCGAGCTTTATTCCCTTTTTCTCGTTTTATGCTTCGAAGCATGAGTGTAGTGCGTTACATTGTAGCAGTTGAGTGTAGTGTAGCAGTTGATGGTTATTTCACGTTGCTTATAGTACAGTGATTGCGCGAGCTTTTTCCCATGTGAAGGGCCAATTATTTGATAAAGAAACTGCCAATGGCTTAGTTCTCAATATCTTTAAAGAAAAACAGTGAAAATATTTAGTCTTGCAAGTTAAACGTTGCCTTAACTTGTCAAACTGGCATGGTTTTGTCTCTGTAAGTATCGAGTGAAGACGAACGGTTGTGTTTGTTGCAGGAAAAGCGTTGATGTCCTTGAAAGCTTCATTTAGTAATGTGGCTAACATACTTCTTGACTGGGATGATGTTCACAACGACGATTTCTGCTCTTGGCGTGGCGTCTTCTGTGACAATGTGACTGTCACTGTCGTTTCTTTGTAAACCTCGACCTCACACTCCCTTCTTTCAAGTTTGTCTTTCGACAAGTCTCTTCAGTTGGATTATCTTGTTCTTTTTTTGTGACTTCTGTCCCTTGTATGTTTTCTTAGGAATCTGTCAAGTTTGAACTTGGGTGGGGAGATATCTCCAGCAATCGGGGATTTGAGGAACTTACAGTCCATGTATGTTCCTTTTCGCTTATAAGTCTGTAAATCTCATTTGAAGATTGTGTGGTCTCCTAAATTTCTTTTCATGTGTCAGAGACTTGCAGGGAAACAAGTTAACGGGACAAATTCCTGATGAGATCGGCAGTTGCTCTTCCCTTACTTATATGTAATCTTCTAATAACTGAATGGATTGCTTGGGATGAGTGATATTATGCTCTGTTTCATGTGTTTAATCTTTTGACGTTTTAACTACAACTTTCATGTGGAATCTTTGCGAAACTGCAGAGATTTGTCGGATAACATGCTCTGTGGAGATATACCCTTTTCCATATCCAAGCTCAAGCAACTTGAGTTCCTGTAAGTTTTCAACTGTTTCTTGATACCTTCTAATTCTTTTGTTTCATTACTTGGTTTTGTGCATTTTAAAATTTTGGAGATAGTTATTTAACATTTGTGATTCTTCATGTTAGAAATTTGAAGAACAATCAGCTTACTGGTCCTATACCTTCAACCTTAACTCAGATACCAAACTTGAAAACTCTGTAAGTCGTTTTCATTGTAGTGCTTTAGATGTAAATGCCTTTGGAGTTGTATTCTTCCAGCTGATTACTTATTTATCTTGTATCGTTCTTTTAGAGACTTAGCGCGAAACCAGCTCATTGGCGAGATACCAAGACTAATCTATTGGAACGAAGTGCTGCAGTATCTGTTAGTGTTTCCTTTCGTACTTCCATCTGATGAACAAGCATGAGTTATATTTTTCTCCAGAGGCTGTGTTTTGTTCTTTAGAGAGATCTATTTGTGTGTGTGTAATAGCTTGTGTGACCATGACTTTCTTGAAGTGACTGAGTATGCATTGCAGTGGCTTACGGGGTAACAACTTGACTGGAACCTTGTCACCTGACATGTGCCAGTTGACTGGCTTGTGGTACTTGTAAGGACTTAACCTTCATTTTGTTATTTTATTTTTTTCCTTAGGTTGCAGCTGATTATAGTCATGTTGGTTTTTATTTCCAGTGATGTTAGAGGAAACAATCTAACTGGTACAATTCCTGATGGCATTGGTAACTGCACGAGCTTTGAGATATTGTATGTGTTGGCATTTCAATCAGGCTAAGCTCTAATTCTTTTCATGTGTGGAAGATATAGTTGTTAAGTTTCAATGGGATTTGGATTTCAGGGACATATCATACAACCAAATCACAGGGGAGATCCCATACAACATCGGTTTCTTACAAGTAGCTACTCTGTAAGTGTTGTCTCTTGTGCTGTTGGATATCAATGTTTGGGCTTAGATTTTATGCAAACTGCATGATGGTAAGAATACAAGATGAAGTTAGTTTTTATGAAATTATTTTTGTAGGTCTCTCCAAGGAAACAAGTTAACAGGCAAGATTCCAGAGGTGTTAGGATTAATGCAGGCGTTGGCTGTGTTGTAAGCGCTCTTCTTTAATTTTGGGAAAGGATTTTCAATACTAGAGCTGGTGATGTTTGATATTTGAACTTGTCCCATTTCACAGGGACTTGAGTGAGAACGAGCTAGTTGGTCCAATCCCACCAATCTTAGGGAATTTGTCCTACACTGGAAAACTGTGAGTTTTGTTTGACTCATTTGTCTAACTTTCATTTAAAAATTGGCTCCTAATTTTAATCTTTGGTGGACCAGATATCTGCATGGGAACAAACTAACTGGTGCAATTCCTCCAGAGCTTGGAAACATGTCTGAGCTTAGTTATCTGTATGGTGCTCTCCTCCTTTTGCTCAATTCTGTAGAAGTTCTGCTTATAGACATAAATTTTTGCTTGGTTTGGGTCTGTTTCTGGTTTTAATAAGCTGATATTTTGACAGGCAACTTGATGATAACAATCTGGTGGGCAGCATTCCTCCTGAGCTCGGAAAGCTGGGAAAATTGTTCGAATTGTGGGTATTGGAGGACTAGTGTTTGTTTTTTCTTCATTTTTCATGTTCAATTATTTTAGCTTCTTGTTTTTTGTGTAGGAATCTTGCTAACAATAAACTCGAAGGGCCCATTCCATTAAACATCAGTTCCTGTACTTCTTTGAACCAATTGTAAGGATTCTTTGTTTCTATTCATCCTTGTCTATGATCTTCCACCTTAACATGAATGTAGGATATGTAACTGTTGATGTTTTATTCTTTTTCCAGTAATGTGCATGGTAATCATTTGAGTGGAACTATCCCACCGAGTTTTAGAAGTTTGGGGAGTTTGACTTACTTGTGAGTACTACACCTTAAATTCTTGGCTGATGAAATGCTTTTGCCTCAATCTCTTTCTTCTATATTGACCATAAGCTCTTACACTTCAGAAATCTTTCATCGAACTATTTTAAAGGCAAGGTGCCTCTTGATCTGGGGCATATTATCAACCTTGATACACTGTAAGTATGTTGATATCTCTTGTCTTGTGTGTTGATATCTCTTATTTTGTGATGTAACATGTTCATAAATTTAACATTGTCATTCATTTTGGTGTCTAAAGGGATCTTTCTAGCAATAGCTTTTCAGGACCCGTACCAGCTTCTATTGGTGACCTGGAGCACTTGCTTACTTTGTAGGTCACATTCATGAAATAATCAATTGTTATGCATTAAGGCATCATTTATTATTCTCTTCCTGAACTACTTATGGGATATTTTCAGGAACCTGAGCAGGAATTATCTTGATGGGCCATTGCCTTCTGAATTTGGGAATCTCAAAAGCATTCAGATTGTGTAAGTCTTTGATCAGTACCATTTTGCTTGTTCTTTTCTTGCAATCATGATGTCAATTTTATCTCCTTATTCTAATATTCAAACTATGATTTTCAAGTGATGTGTCGTTCAACAATGTCACGGGCTCCATTCCTGTAGAACTGGGTCAGTTGCAAAATCTTGTTTCACTGTAAGTTCGGAAGCCACTCTGCCAGTATGTTATTGAGTTCACAATCACAGTAGCATCTTTTTGATCTACTTGTCTGCTAGGATCCTGAATAACAACAACTTACATGGAGAAATTCCTGATCAGCTTGCCAACTGCTTGAGTCTTTCAAACTTGTACGCTTTTTTCTTAATTCTCATCTTGGTCAATATGAAATTCTATGAAACATTTGCTGATATGATTTTGCTACTGTTAGGAATTTCTCTTACAACAATTTATCGGGCATTCTTCCTCCTATCAAAAATTTCTCCCGGTTTTCCCCCAACAGGTATTTGAAATATTTGTTGTTTTCTTCTTCTGATGAGGTTATTTTGGTATTGATGTTATGTTTCTTGTGCCAGCTTCATTGGAAATCCTCTCTTGTGTGGCAATTGGTTGGGATCAATATGTGGTCCTTATGTGCCCAAGTCTAGAGGTATTTGAAGGATTTTGTGACGCAATTTTATATGTTTTATATCTGATGCTCACCTTTCCACAAGCGATGGAAGGATTGAAGATTTTTTTCTTACATTTTTACTTTCCAACAGTTTTTTCCAGGGCTGTAGTTGTTTGCCTGACACTGGGCTGCATCACCTTATTGTCTGTGGTTATAGTTGCAATTTACAAATCCAAGCAACAGAAACATTTAATGGAAGGATATATGGATACAACTGAAGGTGTGCACTTTTAATTTTTTACCAATTAGGTTTGCATTTGTATATATCCCTGTGGAAGCTCTCTTCCTTTTTTCAGGTCCACCGAAACTTGTGGTTCTTCATATGGATATGGCATTCCACACCTTTGATGACATAATGAGGAACACTGAGAACTTAAGTGAGAAGTACATCATTGGTTATGGTGCTTCTAGTACAGTTTACAAGTGTGCTTTGAAAAATTCCCGGCCTCTTGCAATCAAGCGAATCTACAATCAGTGTGCATACAACTTGCAAGAATTTGAAACAGAACTTGAGACAATTGGTAGCATCAGACACAGGAATATTGTCAGTTTGCATGGTTATGCATTGTCTCCCCTTGGAAACCTCCTCTTTTATGATTACATGGAGAATGGCTCTCTTTGGGATCTCCTTCATGGTTGGCGAATTCAACTTTCCTTCTCTATTTACAATAAAATCTTCTATATTGCCTTCTTTTACTATAAATTGTGGCATCACTTTATTCAATAGCTAATCCTCACTACAGGTCCAGCCAAAAAGGTCAAGCTTGATTGGGAAACACGGTTAAAAATTGCAGTTGGAGCTGCACAAGGACTTGCTTATCTTCACCATGATTGCATCCCACGAATAATCCACAGGGATATCAAGTCCTCAAACATCCTCCTGGATGAGAATTTCGAGGCTCATCTCTCCGATTTTGGAATTGCCAAGTGCATTCCAACTGCAAAAGCCCATGCCTCAACTTATGTCCTGGGAACTATTGGCTATATAGACCCAGAGTATGCTTGCACGTCACGGCTAAATGAGAAATCGGATATCTATAGCTTTGGCATTGTTCTGTTGGAACTTCTAACTGGGAAGAAGGCTGTGGACAATGAGTCAAATTTACATCAACTGGTAAGTATCAAACCCAAGTCAATGATCTGAATTTTAATATGCAGAAATTGCTGCGTTCATTTGTGTTGAAGTTTATAATAGTCTCATGTCTGAATAAGCAACTTGCTCATTAATTTGTTTCTTTTGTCTCAGAGTAACAAGCTTGTTTATGTTTGTCCTGTTTCAGATACTGTCCAAGGCAGATGATAATACGGTGATGGAAGCTTTAGACCCTGAGGTTTCTGTCACATGTATGGATCTAACTCATGTAAGAAAGACATTCCAACTCGCCTTGTTGTGCACGAAGCGCAACCCTTCTGAGCGACCTACCATGCACGAAGTTGCCAGGGTGCTGGTTTCCTTTCTCCCAGCTCTTCCGAAAAAACCTTGTTTAGCTCCTCCAACAGCCGTTGACTACACCAAATTTGTGATGGACAAAGGACTGCAGAAGGTGGATCAACAACAGCAAGCACAGATCGAGAAAAGTACATCTGATGCTCAATGGTTTGTTAAATTTCGAGAAGTGATATCTAACAACACCCTTTGATATCACTTTATCTCAGCACTTAGGTGAACAGAGTTAAAGAAAGTCCCAAATTTTGGCTCATATCAAATGTTTTGTGGTTAACTAAGATCATTCATGGGGTATATTGATTGGTGACAGGACTTTTGTGGCATATACTAACTGATACTGCCTACTTCGATACTTGTGTACATTTCATGGCTGCAAGCTACAGTATGTTTCTAGTATATTTCACACTTAGACAGCAAAGCTGGATGACTGTTTTGTTGGATGTCGAATTTTCTGACGGAAGTTAGGAGTGCATAATCTTATCTTGTTGAGTAACACAGCCAATGCCATGCTAAGGATTGTAAGCAAGAAAAAAGAGTACATAAACCCTCGTAACTTGCCAAGGTTCTTAGATTTTTAACAAAATTATAGTCAGCCGAAAGTGATCTTTGCAGAGATCAGAATGTTATTACTACAGGAATGAAATAGATTGAGGGATTCTTGTGTATCCTCCTAAATTGTTTCTGTGAACTGACAAAGACTTCAACTTTTTAACATTCAAACTCTGATGAAACTAACCAACTTGGAATGAAGATGGGTTTTGACTTTTGACTGAGACTGATGGTTTTCAAATTTCAGAACACAATCATCTGTCTTATATATAAGCTGTTTACAGATTAGGCTCTCTGGGACTGGGGATGAGATCTTCCGTGCTGATCTCATCAACAGATTTCTCTTAGGTCCTCTGTATACCTACAAATCTAACACAAGTGCCCGGCTAAGATCAAACTGTGGGAAGTTTGCAACCGTGAAACGGGGTAATCACTGATTTGTTTCTTCTGAGAGCTAACAGGTCAGATGGAAGATGGCATAGCTAATCCAACAAGTAGTACATGCCAAATTCAGCAAAACTCAATGTGATTCTGACAACCATATATCCAACTAAATTGAAAACAAATTGTATATCAACTATATATGAACATACTGGGTAGCCAATTAGGGTTTCTTAACTCAGATTGAATTTTAGGCGGAGCTTAGGTTCAGGTAGAAATTTTCAGGTTGCGTCTTGGTTGCCTTGGCCTGACCCCACAATTTATGAGTAGGTTAAGCTATTCTAATCACAAATCTATTAAGTTATGTTATCTAGCCATGGTAATGGGTTGGGTCGGGTTGAGTTTAACTAAGCTCGAGTTGATTTAAACACGACCCAAAGTTTGTTTCAGATCATAGTTTTAAATATGAGCTCGAGCCCGATTAGATTTGCATAGTCTAAAGTTTAATTAGATTTAGATTAATTTTTTTAAAAAAATTAAAACGATATCATTTTATTTAAATATTTTGAGCTTTAGCTCGGGATTGGTCAAATCCGAATAATGATGTAATTATATGATTATATGTAATAACGATGCTTTTTTAAGATTTTCTTGATCGTTTGATCAAATAAATGCAATATAGTAATTTATAATTTATAAGTTAATATTGGAATAATTTCACATGAATCAAAATAATGATCGGTAAAACACAGACATTGTTTCAAAGATTGTTTAAAATCATGTCATGTACATACAAATCTGTACTATATAACATGTACAGATCAGGTGAACAAAGCTTCAGCAGTCATCTCTCTTTCGTACCTCCATATGTAATTCAAGCCCACCAAAAGCTCTGTTATTGCAGCTTCAGTCTTCTCTTTGTTTGCGAAGAACAGTGTCTGCAATAAAAGAATGTTCGTTTTTGGATCCATGTTTTGATGCTGTCGCTGCTCAAAGTTCCTCTCACTTTGCCATTTGATCATGTTGTGTGCTAAAGGTGACAACCAACCAAGTATTCTTCCCAAAGCAACGCCCCACTCTCCAGCGAGAACTGGATCACTAGCTGGAAATCCTACTCCTTTCAATCTACATCTTAAAGAAGATCGAACACTGCGCGGTAATATCGAGTAAAGATCGTCTCTTGCGTCAACTCCAACAACTTGTGGTGATTTGATCATCTTCTCCATAACCAAGATCAAGTTGGCGTAGTGTATAGCTAAAGCCGCCGCACCAAGTGTCGTTGGTGGTGGCTTTAATAGCTTTGAGTTCGAATCAAAGAACCCATTATCCGAGTCATTGGTTCCTTCGAGCTTGGACCTCTTCAATGGCCCTGATAACATAGTACTAGGATTGTCTGTTGGATGAACAGTTGCAGAAGCTGAGAGACTCCGAGGTAGAAAAGTTATTCCATAAACTAGCTTGATTCTCGCAAGAACAGTGAAGATAGACTTCGAAACGAGTGAAACAACAGTATCGAAGCTTCGATCCCATAGAGATCTTTCTTTCAAGTACTTAACCTCCTGTCTCTGCCATAATATCTTCTGTTGAAGATCCGTAATCTTCTGCTCTTTCATCGTTGACTCCATCGACTTACACTGCGAAGATCTTCTTAAAGAATTCTCCAACACAGTAAGCTCTTCCATTTCTTTGTACAGAGTGATCATGACAGTGACGTACCTGTCCATCTTCTTGTTTTGAGCTTCCATGTCTTTGGAACTCAAAACCCACCGATTATTATCCTGACCCGAGTCTGCGAACTCATCGAACAACTGCTCAAAACGTCGGAGGCTGGAGTCGTCGCAGCGTTTACTCAGTCTAGAGACAGATTTGGCCAAGAGCTTCAGATTCATCACCATTTCTGCACAGGCAAGCCCGAGAAGAAACGACTCGTCATTGGACACAATCTTACGGACTCCTTCGAGAGAGATTGACTCGTTACGTAAGTGGATAATGCTCTTGTCTGAGAGAGACTGCCATAGATGAAAGAGCTTCGACATGAGACTCGACACCTCGAAAGCTAAAACTCCAACCCTATTACATCTCTTGGACGATCTGGGCAAGGGTTTGGAGTTTACGACTGAATCAAAACTATGAGAAATTTTGGATTTAGCATTAACAAGCCAGGTCTCAAGAGCCATAACAAAGATGAGAAAGAACCTAGACAACAAGAAACAGAAAGATGGATACGGTTATAGGAAAATAATTGATCAGAGAGATGAAAGGATAAAAAAGATAGACCTTGAGGTTGCAGGAAGGTTGATACAATGTTATAGAATAAACAACCAGCGCACACAAACACATAGATACATAGAAGATAAAGAGTTTGACAAGAAAGAAACTGATACACCCACATGCAATGAAGGTGGGTGGAAGATGATGATTTGCTTTAGAGCAGCTTTGTCTTTTAATGGTTATGGAAGCTCCAAGAGGATGAACATGAGTGTAATGCTTCTGAAACTACTGTCAAAAGGGTTTTTTCTTTCTGTATTTAGTGCTTTGATTCTATTGAATTAGTGTTAGTAGGTAAAAGGCAAATCCTTGTCTGGGAAACAGATCCTCTGTCCAGTTTTACTCTGTCTTATTCTTTTTCATGGAATCTCAATCATTTATTTTGTGGGATCCACGAGGGTCCCATGCGGACCTCACATAAATAAATGGCTGAGATTTATTGGACACAATAAGACAACATAATATTGGACAGAGGATCTGGACTCCTTTTGTGATGGGGTGTTTGGTTGCCTAGAAACACTTTTCTTCTTCTTAGATGCTTTTTCTTTCCACAACGAGAGAAAATGGGCCATATCATTATTGGCTTTTTCCTGTTCACACATCTTTTTTTTTCATCTTTTGTTTATATGTCTTTGTTCACTTCAAGCTAAGGAATTTTAATTATACCATACAAATAACTAAAAACTAGTACTACTGAAAGGAAAAAAGAAGAATTATATCAAAATATTTATTTTATATCCTTAAAATTTCTTATTATATCAGCAAGAATTTAACTGAGTAGTGTTGTTGTTGTTAAATTGCTTATTATATACCAATGTTATTTTAAATTTCATATATTTAAACTAAAGTTTTATTAAAATTTAGATGTAACCTTAAATTTTACAATATATATATAATAATTAATTTGAAATTAAAAATCTAATTTATTAAGAGTTTAAGATATATTAAAAACTTAGGCTTAACTATATTGATAGTTTTATTAAGAATTTAATATATATTAAAACTTGGAAACTATATATAACATTATATTTATACTTCATTATATTAAGAGTTCAAGGGCTTAGCTTCAAATTTTATTAAGAATTTAAGAAATATTAAACATTTGAAATAAATTGTATATTTCATTATATTTAAAGCTTTAAATAGAAATGGATTTAAATTTAGATCATTTTAATTATGACAAAATCACAAAACATTAAAAAATATTAAAGTTACTTTTCTCATATCATTTAATTACTAAAACAACTCAAAATTATGCTTTAATAAAGTCAAATTGCATGCATTTGGGGGAGCAACTATTGGTCAAGTGTATCAATGTCTCTAACATCAATAGATCCTGCAATTGTTCATAATTACATTGACCACAAAAGGAGATGGTTGACTATGGAGACATGAGGTAGAGAGAATCACTAGGAAGTGAGATTCAATTATTTCAATTATAATAAATTTAAAAATAGAACACTTCACTAAATTTATGTATTCTTTTATTACATTGATTATTTGAAAACAACCGCTTTATTAGTTAGGGTTAAGGCAGTGTATTACTGAATTTTTTCAAACTCCGCATTTGAGTGAAATTTCTACCGACAGATGTTGTTTTTGGTTCGTGAAAAAAGAATAAAATCACATGTATTATTAAAAATTGATTGATGGGTTCATTTTTATATTATTTGAATCATTCAAATATTAAAAATTTCTCAATTCAAAGACCCTTTTATTAAATTTAAATTATATTCTTTTTTAAGTTAATGTTTTTCTTGTATTATAATTTTAGCACAACTAAATATACTAACTTGTGATTTATTTATCATAATTCTAACCAATTAGGTTTTGCAAAAATGTATAAAAAATAATATTTTTACTCACAAGAAGAGGATATGATAATAACCAAAATCTACCAAAACGAATTTTATAAAATACATTAATTGTTTTTTGAAAATTAAAATACATTAATTTGAGTATTTCACTCACTCAAAATGATTCAAATTTTGTAAAATTGAAGAGGATCTTGTGACTTTTCTATTTTCCTACCATTCCATTCCATTCTATTTTATTTAATTTCATCTTCTTTTTTCTTTTTTAAATTTAACCATTTGTCTTTGCATTGTCCACACATGGAAGAGCATTGTAGCAATGTTCTTGTACACTTGTCGGGTAATCAATAGGCAAAGCTCTATATCCTACACGTCCACATCTTTGGTGAACGTGCCTCATCAAATTATGTCCTTGAAGTCTCTCTCTTTCTTCTTCTTCTTCTTTTTTTTTTTTTTTTTTTTTATTCTCTATATATTTTTTGTCACTAAAATATTATTATTTTAATAAATTATATATTTAATATATTTATTTTATTCTTACTTTCTAACATCTGATAAAAAGGAGAGAGTTGTATTGACTCCTTCCAATTTAAAATTTATGTTATAATTTATTTATCAGTGAATATTCACAAGACTATACATATTAAATAAAGTTATAAATACTTTTAAAATAAGTTATTCTAAAAAAATAAACACAATTAAATTAAACTTTATCAAATTAAATATGTATAAACAAGGATCTTAATATATCTATCAAATATGGAAAATCATTAAATAATCTTTAAAACTATATATATTTTTATTATTTGAATTGATCTACAAAATATAAACTTTATGTTAAAATTATGAAGATTTTTTTACCAAACTTGCAAATACAAACTTACACATATAGTAATGTTTTTAAGTTTATTTAAATAATTAAAAATATATGTTGATGTTCTTTAGTTAAATTATGGAAGCCGCATAACTTCGTAATAATTCTGTAAAGCTTCTGCATAATTTTTTTTTCCTGTTTGAGCATACATTCGTAAAGGTCACTACAAAAAAAATAGAGTTTAGTGACGGAAATTGCCGACGGAATTTGTACATATTCCGTCGGTAAGCTTAATTAGCGACGAAATTTACTGACGAATAACGACGTCGGAGAAACGGCTGTCGGTAAATTTACCGACGGAAATATTTTCCGTTGGTAAATTTATCGACGGTTATTCTGTTCGGTCGGTAAATTTTTCTGTCAGAAAATTACCAACGGAAAAAAATTTCGTCGGTAAACCATCGGTAATTACCAACGGAAAAAATTTTCGTCGGTAAATTTGCTGAAAACTATTTTTTAAAATTTACATGCAAGTGTTTAGTTTATGTAGGATCTCGGCCTCTCGGGCCTCGCGTCTTCAAGGCCTCGGCCTCCCGGGCCTCCCGCCCACCCTCTCGGGCCTCGCGTCTTACGTGAGATTTTCATTTCATACAGCTCCTCGGTTTAATTTCCGTTTTCATCAATCTAAACATACCAAGAAACTACACCAAGTGACTATTATTGTTATTTTTAATCGAAAATAACCTTTCTATTAAGTAGAGACAATGCTGTATATTATTGGATTTTTCAAGATCCCTTGTTTCAGCTGGAGTTGTTATTGTTGTTGTTGTTTATTGTTAAATATAAAATTTTATATGTTTTTACTTTTTATAAAGTTCATGATTAGAGAAATCTACTAATTACCAATCATCTAATTTTTTTTAATCTCTAATATTATTAAAGACTACTTTGACTAGAAAAGTTGAAAAAATGATTGTTATAGTCATCATCAACAGTGGAGACCATGCGAGGGTATCAAGCACTCTTTGTTGCCCAGCACACCATTCATTGATCTGCTCAATCCACTCTGGAACCAGAATATCATGAGATTTATAAGTTTTGTTGATCAGACGTGATGACCCATTGATGAGTTTGTGTGTTTGTGTGGTGCAGAATTCCATTATAATGGTGTGTAGGTGATGATATCGATTCATAGTCTTCCACTTTCCTCTTTAAGAATGTATAAGAATTTGACATGATGAACTAGAGTTCAAAAGGACTCGTTCAGGTCAAAACTTCAGCAATCATCTGTCTCCAATGGTAGCGCATGGTTATATAAACTTGGATGTAGCTTTTAAGAACAAGTATTCGATGTATAACTTCACCTTTTCTGTTTTACGTGTAAAACAAAATTAAATTGAAAATTACCAATACTATTCAATGTTTTATAAAAATTAATTGAAGTCACATATACTAATGTTTAAAAAACGGATCTAAAGTCAAACCGGTTAGACAAGAGATTTAAAGATTAAAAAGTTTAACTAGTATTAGATAATATTACGAATACCATATTGACCTTAGTACTGGATTGGATTTTGGTACGATATTGTACCGATAATGGTTAATACGGTGTACCATTTTGAGTAATTTTTTAAATTTATAAAATAATCTCTAAATGTTTTAAAAAATTACAAAATAGTTCATTTTCATATTGTACTGTATACTTTGTAAATCTTTGTCCTATAAATTATAATATTAGCAAAGTAATCAACACAGTAATTTGCCATTTGGAGTGATGAATTTTAGGCATATATGTAGTTTATCACTTGAACTTTTTAACATGGATAATATAATTATCAGTGTTTTGAAAATCGGACCAAACCGGCCGGTCGGACCGGAGAACCTGTGAACCGGAGCATGAAACGGTCTAGTTTAGCCCGTATTTTTTGTGAGTGATTAACCCGTTCATTTTGCGGTCGGACCGGTAAAAACCGTTGAACCGGTAAAAGAAAGAACCGGTCGGTCTACTTAAAATGTCTTGATTTTGATGATTTCAACTTGAATAAATATTATGATTAGTGATCTTTTTTTAATCTTTTTGATGAAATATGACTAGTGAGCTTTGTTATCTTATTTTGTGTT
>JANZLH020000131.1:209283-220999 GCA_026770325.2 Erythroxylum fimbriatum | reverse complement strand
AATTTCTCTTTTATGTAACTCATATTGCCTAACAAATATGTACGACTCTTTGTAGCTTGTTTGTATCCAGTGACGGAGCCAGAAATTTAGTATAAGGAGACCCAAATATTTATTTTTTAAAATTTTGGAGAGCCCAGTACTCCACTGACCCTTAAATAACTCTGTCTTTATATATATATATATTAAAAATATTTTTTTTAAAAAACTTTGGGGGGCCCAATGCCCCCATATAGTTCTACATAGCTCCGTCTCTGTTTGTATCTCTTGTTTTGTCTTTAAATGCCAAATTCATTACAATTCTTTAAAAAAAAAGGGAGGGATATGGGGGAAAAATTAAAGTATCTAACAATGTTCATTTTGCTCCTTCTTCAAATCAAATGTTCATTGTACAGGAGACAATCCCTTGAAGAAATTGGTCCCAATAATAAAATAATTTTAGGTATAACACACTATAGAAGAGTCCCTTATATATATATATATTAGAATACTTATCAGGAGACATTGATGAAGTAATGCCCACATGTGTCATAATTGTACGTCTATGGTAGACAAAATTATTGCATCACACCCACGTGCATTAGGCCCAAGCCCATTTTCCTCTTTTTCTTAATTTTTGGTGGCTTTTAAAGGGGAGGTAAAAGTAATTGGTGTGAGGTTTTCTAAAGAAATTAAAAAATTGGAATATGAGTTTCATCAATTTACATGATTTTCAAATATCTAATCAAATCATTTAATTATTTATGAATATTCAAAATTTTATTCATTAAACATACATTGAAAGTAATAATATTAGACTCCAACCTTATAAAACAAGATCTTTGTTGGAACTAATATTATGGGAAGGAATTTTTTTTTCAATTGTGCATAGATAATGAATAAACACTTATTTTCTTTTAATAAGTAATTGTATTAGCAACTATTATTTTATGCTCCTTAGGGGTGGTCGAGTTGGAAAGCATGAGACCAAAAGGTTCTGTGTTTAAATCTCCCTACTTACGCTATCTCAATTAAGCCTGTTGTACAGGACCTATGGTTGTGCGTGATATGTAGGCTATTGTGTCAACCCAAAAGCTTACCCAATGCACATCTAAAGGATAACGACTACGGGTTCCTCCGTTTCAAAAATATATATATTATTTTACAATATTTTAAAAACGGGATCAACAACAAAAGGTTTAAATTTTAAAAAGTTCTATTATTAAATTATCATAAAATTGACAAAGATTAAATTTAATTTAAAATATAATTAAAAAATTATCATAAAATTGACAAAGATTAAATTTAATTTAAAATATAATTAAAAAAGTTGTCATCGTCTATTGTATAACTTATCAATTTACGACTAATTAACAAATTGATAAATTTTTTACAAGAAAAATTATTAAAATAAAAGGTTAAATTGAAGCAAAAAATTAGATGATTTAAAATTTTTACTATTAAATCAACCGAACCAATTGAATTTTTAAAACATGAACTGAAAACCCATTTGAGATGATTTTGCATAACCTTATAATTTTAGATAATGATTAACCTACTAATTTAAAACTGTTGAATAGAAAGATTCCCTCTCTTTCCATTCCTTCGATACATAATTTTAGCTTTATAACGACTCTCGTGATCGTAATTCAAACACGACTTAAAGGCATAATCTGAATTTAATCTAAAATTTGCTTGAATCATTTAAAACAATATCATTTTAATTTTTTAAAATATTTTGATTGATCTCAGCTTGAACTCAATCTAAAGTTCAATCGGTCATAACTTCGGTTGACTTTAGACCGGACTAAATCTACCAAATCCAATGGCATTTCCTACTTTTAGAATTATTTCATTTCACTCCATAAACCAAACCGAGAACAATTGCAATCCACAACTTTCTTAAACCTATATGAATACAACTATCAGACAACAGAAATTTTCTTTTATGATCTTTCGGATATTAATACGATATATAAGGACCATTACGACAAATAGTACACGTACCTTTATCGTCGAAACAAAATCTTGATAAAATCAGTATAGCTCCATTGTATACTTTCATCGAGTCATGCAAGGCATATATGCTCAATTCTGTAGTTCTTCACCCCTAACAAGTGAAAAAGACATACCTGAATAAAATCTCAGTATTGTTCAAATCACATCAAGTCTCAACTGCGGAGATTGAACATCTCATGGTTCGCATACTCGTTACAGTAGCTAAAATTATCTCGTTTTCAGTCAACATTTGAACATCCATGCTTCATCAAGTGCGTAAACAGAGCATACAATACCAAAAAGTTACTAATGTTCCTTTCTTCAAAGGTACAACCATGGTTCATGACGTTTACTTTAGTTGCAGAATGAACTATACAAAAGGAGTTGACGTAAAGGGGGTTAACTGCTGGCAACTCCGAACTGCTTATTTTGGGTAAACAGTTCATCTGAAGTTTGAAGAGCACACCTTTATTTCGCAAGCAGGAATGATTGCCTCTTGCCTATTAATGATCGTTAGACTTTAATACTTCAGCCATCCCAAGTTCCGGTCAGCTTAATCACAAGAAACTTGTTCCGTGAGAAAGGTCATTCAAATTTGATAAAATTTGTGCCCGGGTTGTTGAAATCTGCTGAGCAATTTCAAGCTGTTCTTCCAATGGGAGCATCTCATAGCTGTAAAATACAGGCACACACATCAGATCAGCAAACTTCTAAAAAGGATCAAATGGAATTCATGCTACACATTCTAGAAGACAAACCCAAGTATAAATTGGGAGGAGGGCAACAAAAAAAATGTAATTAATAACCAGATGGAATTTAGCATGGCTTCACGGCATCGTGATGACATATAGGTAAACAAAAAAGTTGAATTTAATTGACCCTTTCTCACATGACCTTGATGATCAATCTGAGAGATTGTACAAGAAGCCAATGCAGCCATAACTCATGGAAAGAAGACTTACTGGGAAAGTAGTTCACAATCAACTATGGTTTCAGGGCCAGGTCGGTGGGCCTTTCCACAAGCGCGAAACTGCCGAAATGATTTCGGGTTTAAGCCAGCTACATGAGGAACAGCATCAACAAGTTTCTTTTGTAGTGCTTGCAATCTACGGAATGTAAGCTCATCGAGAGGTGCAATACAGCCAATGCTACCATCAAGGGTACCAAATAGTAAAGCAAAACGATTGGTCTTATCAGAGCCTGGAGCAGCACCACCACGGTCAGAAGTAGGAAGCATTTGCAACCGCATAAACTTGGTCACATGGGCACCAACATGAAATTCAGCCCTTGAAAGCAGCTTTTGTCCTTTCCAACTCTCAGACATCTTTGGGGCATAATAGAATATCTGCTTTGACATTTACAAACTATTTAGCAATGAGCAGAACCAACTTGTTGAATTGAAAAAAAAAATCACCCAATTCAAGGGCTGAATATTGTTCCAACTCAAATTTCCTTTCATGGATTCAACTATTAAGTGTTGGCCACTGAATGGCATTTTGCAAGTTATAGATATGCTAACCTGTATGTTCTTCTGTTCATCAGAAACTACAAGGCTCAGTGTGCTTCCATCGATCAAAAACTCGGTTGCAAAACAATCAAGAGAGCTAAAATCCTTGGCTAATAAGCTAAGTTGAGCTCCCTGCTCCTTCCAACTTAGAAAATATATACTTTTGTGAATGTCACCCAAGAGGATAAAATTCTTGACCTGCAATGACAAATCAAAAGAGCAAGAAAATCAGAACATGAATGCACCAGAAAAACGTTATTACCAATTTAGCATCCATCATTGTCCTTGATAAAGATTTCCACTAGTTTGGCACTGCAGATTTAATTGATAACAGTAACCCATAGACATGAACTCCAGACGTTTCCGTTTCAAATTTTAGAAACACATTTTTTAACCTCATTCTCAGTTCCGCTTCTCCCTTCCCCTACTCTTGAGAAAAGACAATCTAAGCATCCATGATAAGTTAAGTGCAGCAATCAAAATCAGAGGACATGATATGAAGGCTGACATAAATCATATTTCCAGGATCTACAAAATTCTAGAGGGAATTTCCAGAGTATTTTGATTACTTGGGCATACTTACAATATTCAAGCTCACAACATATAATGGTGGAGCATCAAAAAAGGCAACACCGTTCAATTCTGTACCAGTCCATTTATGAAGAATAATTTTAGGACCAGAAGCTATCAACAGATGACCTTGTAGTGCAGCCAATGCAGATATAGCACCTTTTAGTTCTTTCGAATATACTTCTGAAACCTGAAGGAAATTGAAATCAATATATTCAAGTGCGGTAGTATCAAGATTAGGAGGGAAGAATGTAAGCAAATGCTAAACTTATATGCGTATTGGTTTTGTGATACCAAAAGGTAAAAGAAAAAAGAGGGATATAAAGGATGAACTGGTTCACACCAGATTCTGAGAACTGTCTGAACTTTTTGCAAAAGAAAAGAGAAGAACACGTCCTCTTGCTGCAACATCCTCCCCTTGCACATAAGCAGTCCCAATTGCCATGAGTGTATCATTCTCCTTTGTAGTTGTATTCTGCAAAAAGGTACTACACAAGTTAAAGCACACATGTATGTCACATTCCTCTCTTCTCTTTCCTTTCCTCCCTAAAGACCCTAGCCTTCATATGTTTTGGGCCTGTCACTGGTAACTTTTTTGTTGGTGATAAGACCTTGTCTTTCCTTTTAATAGTTTTGTTTTTCATTCAATAAGATTTACATTCTTTCAAGGATCAGCAACTCATGCTTTTAGCCTTTTGTTTTCTAATTTTCTCATGTTTTAAGCACCCCAAATCTATTTAGATCTTGAGGTGTTATAATCTCTCTAGATGAGAATTTTAATATCTTGTATTAAGAGGGCCTATCGTTTTACTTGAAAATTTGTTAGGAGTTAGTGCAACAAACTAGTAGAATTTCTCCAGGTACTATAACATAGATATTTGCTTTCATAATACCAAGAGCTGGAGTCTGAGTGAACACCAACAATTAATTAGAGACACAGGAAAAATCTGTATTTTGTATATTAAGTTTGATAAGTTGCATATCTAATGTAGATGACCAAATTTACATGAACTCATATTGTTACCAAAACAGATGCAGTACTTCAGGCACTAATGGAAAGTTACAAAAAGGACAAATTCCCTCTCCACCAAACAGCGTTCATGCTGGAATTCTCCAGTTTCTTCCTTTTTCCTCACACGTCTACAGAAGTTATATGTCTCTTATAACATGAGTAGAGAAGCAAATAAAAAATGATATGCAGATGGGACAGATATGACTGTCTCCTTAAACACTAACCATTCTCAAGGAAAATCACAAGGAACAGAGCCAATATACTACCGCCAATTACTTACACCATTCACTCGCACAAACTTTTGATAAAAGAATTAATAAAAAAGCATACTTACAAAGAGTGTAACCATTCTCACTGTTAGGGCATTTTCAGAACTTTGCATTGGGATTGTAGCCTTAGTTTGCCAAGGACCACCAGATTTTTCAGGCTCCAAGATCCGCACCTCAAACTCTTCAACACAGTAAGTTTGGTGCATCTCATCAGAACTTAGATTAGGATTCTCCATCTGATGGCCAACTTCTTGATCAACCAATGATGACAAGACTTGATTCAATGGTTTGTAAACCTAAAGAAGATGTTTAAAAGTGACCTCATGAATAAAACATATAGTTAGTAAAATATTCACATGATACTAAGGACATAGAGCTAAGATCATCAAGAAGTATATGGTGATGAAATTTTTCTACTTTTGATGTAAGAACAAATTTATCAAAACATTGCACTAATAGAATAGTCAGAGTTACTTGACAGATACCTAATACCCAAACTAGTTAACCATTATGCTTTATCCAAATTAAACTTTGACTAACTCTATTACAAGAGCATTAAGCACCCCCCCCCCAACTGGAATTCGTCAATACTAACAAGTTGATGGTCCATCAGTTGAAAAATCATCTCCCCTGAGGGCATACAAGGTATAATAAATGTGGCAGTTCATGAGTTGCACACTTAGATTATATTTGCAAAGAACAGACCAAAACAAAAAAGCTTGTACTTGCAAAGAATATCAAAAAGTAAGTGCACAACTAATGCAAAGGAGACTCACAGGAACAGAGACAATAAGTGGATATAGATTTCTCTCTGCAAAATATGTCACTTGATGTGGAGTTCCTCTCAGTGGAATCTAACAAATGTAGGAGTTATTGTGAGCACATTGATGAATGTCACCTGTATACAGCATTGACAAATGAATACTGATGAAAAAGAAAGGAGAAAGCACCTTCTGAACTGGCCAATAGTTATCGTAGCTTGACACTGTTGGCAGTTGACAAATCTTCAAATTTCCCTGTAAGGTTGTTAGTTGATGATAAGCTGTAATGACGAAGCACATAATTAAATGTAAAAGATCAGGCAGAAAAGATTCATAAGAACCTGTGACGTAACACAGATAAGCCCATGATTACAATTCACATTGTGAAGAACAGTGAACGCAACAATAGATCCATCACATAGCTGCTCAAAACAGGAAAATAGAATTTCACAAGATGAGACTTTAACTCGTTAAAAAGAAAAGGAATTCTGTAACCATATCTGCACTTGCTTATGCAATAAGTCAATGGATATAGAAATTAAAAAAAGTTTCTAGCAAAAGGCAAAACTTTTGACCTGTGGATGAACTCTTATTCGCTCCCTAAACACCATAAACCAAGCCGGTCTTAACCCAGAAAGGAAAAACCCTTGATAACCACTGATATTCTTGAAAATGGTAATCCTTTGGCTTGTGGATTCACTTGAGAATTCTTCTCTTATGTAATTATCCAAGGGAACACGGACAAATCGCAAATTCCTAAGCCTTGAAGCACTAATGCTGCTTATTCCAATAGAATTCGATCCAGAACCAACATCACCTACTTTAGATGTATTATCTGTACTTTCAAACAAGTAAGCATGGTAACAAAGGATTGTCCCATCAGTCAGAATTCCAAAAAGAAAAGGGCGACTATGATGTCCGGACCATCTCTGCATAGCCAATTCAACAACCTTCAGATTTTGAAGACAATCTTTCCTACCAAGGCCAGCCACTTCTTCAGAACTTTTGTTCAACACCTTCTGAGAATCACTGGGTGACTCCTGTAGGAAGGTATCAAGTAGATGGCTCTTTCCAGAGATAAATTTATCCGCAAAGAAAACAGAACTGAAATTGGGCACATCAAAAATTTCAAGGGCACCACTTTCATAACAAACAACACAATATATATCACCCTGTTCATGTTGTCCACCATCAGCACCATCAATGGTCTCACTGACGCCCGTGGAAAGCCAAGCATCCGTACTTGTCTTTCGAAGCCATGGTTCTGGTCCTTTATCATGATACAGTGTACAAGCAGACACCAATTTCTTTGAGCTTTCAAAGGCAGATGGAGTGTTTATAGAAACAGTACAAGTTGAAGGATCTGGTACTCATCATGAAAGATGTTAAAAGTTAAAAATCTTAGATGAGAAGAAAGAGCAAAAGAAAACAAGAATTAACACAAACATATAGAACCATAATCAATTGGCGACATGTGCACAAAGCAAAATGAGCTACTCGATGAGCACAATGACACAAGCAACAGTAGAAAGTCACAATCAACTAAGCTCTTGGAATCTTCAGTGCTACAGATTCATGGCAAGTAGCTCTTTCTTATCAAACATATACGCGGCAATAGAAATAAAATGTAAGTTATTAAGTTTATGGCACCACATTATCTCTCCAAAGTTATTATGGGACCACTTTATCTCTCCAAAGTTAACTTACAATCTAAGAGAGGAGGATCAGAATGCAAGATTACACACATAAAAAATGATCAATGCAAACACATACCTCCAACCAGAAGACGAATAGTTCCATCTGTCATTTTCACTAATACATATGGATCAGCAATAGAAACAGCCATCACTTTCACACTCTCAGGACCAGGACCAGGACCAGATCCAGAGTTAGTAACTCCAAAGTTTAAATCTTGAGTCATAAAAGAACCATCAAGAATTCGAGCACCATGTTCAAAAACTTGAACCACTCGACGCCTGAAGAACAAGAAAATGATGCAAGAAGAAAACATGAAAAATATATTTTACATCAGTGAGAGTGAAGGAAAAGTCCAATAATTTTATAGTAAAAGATAATCAACAGTTTAAGAACACTGACAATAAGTCCTACCACAGCAGTAGAAGGGTTCAAAATGAGATGAAGAGAAACATCATCTGATGGGGAAGGGAGTAAACAGAAACAATGTAGATAAACTTGGTAGCTAAGATGAGACTGTTGTTTAACCTTCCAAACAAGTTCCCAGCAGCAATTGTTCTTCCTTGTACGAAATAGTCCACACTTTCTGTGACTTCTGTCAAAAGCTCACCAGTTTCGAGTACCTAATCCTCAGCAAAACCATAAGTAACCCAATAAGATATGAATTACACAATGCTTACTCACAAGCCATCAAAATAAGGAAGGCTTTCTCTATATTGAAGTGTCAAGATAGTTTATGATTACAAGAAATGAGTGCACTGCGGGAAGATAGGAGTAGGAACTGTACCTAAGATGATAAGGGTGTTTGAGGAATGAAGTGATCCCAAGGCAGGCTTATGATGCAATGGACAAATTAGTGATCAAATTCCCGTAGTGGGGAAAGAAGAAAGTAGGAAGTAATAAAGTGACTAGGGACAAGTAAAAACATCAATTCTTCAAACTGCAACATACATACTTTTTAGGTGGGGTGGAAAGACTTAGTAGAGGTGGGTTGACTTTTTTATATCAAATTCACATTGTTTCCTCCTGTCCTTCCTCCCCTGATACCATATATGATTGGTATCACATCAAGAAGAGATAGCCCACTAATTCCTACATAACTTTGCCATCAAAAGCAATAGGAGGTTACCATTGTACGAGCTTCCATGCTTATGATTAAATATGCATGGTATTCATCATCACTGGCAGCTATTTTAGATGAATCGGCAACATGGCCACGTGCATTCTTGTGGTACACAGTCCAAATACCTTTACAACCAGGAAGCTCAACCTGCACAGAAGTATTTCACAAGAAATGTGAACATTTGATAGAGGAAGCAATATATAGTTTGTGGATATCGTTAATTGCTAACATCTTGTGACAAGTTCCAGGAGTGCATCAAAACAAACCACAATCAATCTAACTTTTTAGTTTGACAATTCTAAAACCAACAGGCACACATAGAGATGTAATGAGTTAGACAAAGTCTGACATTTGAAGCAGCTTTTAAAGACAGACACTTCAAATCCCAATGCCACCACTATGTCTACTGTTGAAAATGTTGAATCAGTGAGACGTTATAACAACTTAGCATACCAATTATATGATTAAACCTTTCAAAACACTGACTAACGTGTTACCAAAAGACAATCATATCCGTATACAACTTCACCTTATAGTCCTACGAATAGCAGTAGCATTATTGATTTCCATGTACATATAACAAATAGAAAATGGAAGGCAGTAAGAAAGAAAGAAGGTACAGTAACGACAGACCTCAGTTATCATCTCTGGGCGAATTGATTGTCTAAGAACACAAAGAGCACCATTTTTTCCATGACCAGAGCAGCATACCTTAAAAGGGTAACCATTAAAAAGTGAATGAAGAAGTATTTGATTGCATACCTCAAAAGAAATAGCTCTTGTTTCCATTTTAGATTAAGTGATACACTTTGTGTGGATTACAAGAATACAAAATATCAGAAACAAAAGCTAAACAAGCAATAATAAAGGTGTGGTAACACCCACAAAGCTCTGGCTTTTGAGTGGGACGAAATACAATTTCTTTTCTTTTCTTGCCATCCTTTTGGGCCTCAAGGAACACTTTTACCATGTAAAACTAACCATATCATAGTTGCTTTGCTTGGCAATACCAGTTGCACTAGCGTCAGCATTTATCCTCAAGCCATAAGCAAAGTCCTTCAAAGGACCAACATTGATCAATGAATCCCGTACTGCAAATGAGAAAGTTTTCTGCATTGGTGAAAATAAAACATAAGAAGAAGCAAAAAGCAATAATAGTTAGACAAGTAGAAAAAAAGTCAAAGTCAATAACAGAAAATCAGAAAATGACAAACATAATTGGATAAATCTGCCACCAAAGTGGAATCTTGAGGCTATTATCTTAAATAGAATGCCTATATATGTTCTTGCTAATTAAAGAAATAAGATCGTGTAATTCTTGAATAAAGCGAGAGGTTAATCAGTGTATTTCCCTAAACTCCCTCAATTTGAGACATACCTTCACCCTAACCATTCAGTAGAACTCACTATTTTAAGAGTTCATCTATGACATTTAAGAATAAGGTACTAGTTAATATATGTTCTCTCAATTTTATATTACTAGGTTTTACTTTCATTGGCTTCTTAACTAAAATGCAGTATTCACTTTTCCTTCCTAAGCACAGAGAAAGAAAAAAAAAGCATAAACGAAAAGAATAAACTCAGGCAACCTGTGCTGATTCTGCATTATTTGGAGCTGATCCATATAGAGAAAGCTCCTCCCCGCTAGCAATATCTTGCAAAGCATCAGAAGATGACCTCCTCAATCGCTTTGCCGAAGGAATGTCACCTTCAATATCTCCAACCTGCACGTAATGCAAAGAGCAGAGAAATCTTCAAGAGGCGGAAGGAACACTGGTGAACTTTTATTAGGTAAATTTCAAGAATATTCTTGAAACAATTAAGTTCATATATTTTGCATAGTCTTAGATGACAAGATCAGGTAAATGAATGAAAATATGGTGGTTGAAGTAGCACTAAGCAAAACTTAGGATATTAACTAGCAAAAATTACCTCTTCCTTCAAACCAGATGATGACAGTGTAGATTCCATCCCACAAGTAAATTGCACAAGCAAACTATCACCCAAACGACTGGCCAGAAAAAATAATGACTTCCCAATCGTTGTGATGCCCTGTTAGCATAATCAGGAGTTCCCATACACAGATTAACAGTGAAACATTATCGTAGAAAGAAACAAAGTTCAAGTAACCTAACAAAGAGAATACAACAAATTAACTAACCGAAGACAGAACTGAAGCTTTAGACTTGGAAAGATCAAGTCTCTGCACAACCCTTCAAGATAAAGAGATATGAATACAGAGCTTATCAAAGACGCACTAAATCACTTGTATAATGAAACATTCATAGATTCATTAAATGAACTAGCCACAATACAATCTCAGAAAACATACTCAAGCAATTTGATTAGTTTTGCCATTCTAATTTTAATTGGAACCCAAGGTATTTACAATGCTGGCTATGTAGACATACAGACCCAACAACATGCGCATTGCTCCAACCACTACCACATAAACGTACAATACATTAAATGCTTCTGAAGAGAAACAAAGCCTAAGTAGATTTTATTGCAAACTTGCAAAGCATGAACAAGAAAAGAGGAATAATATGTTATGTGTTCGTGCTTGGGATCAAGTCCAAGGACGATTCTCAAGAAAGTTAACCTCTTTTCCATTATTTACATCGGATCCCTTCCTTGCAGGACCTATTTTTGCTGATGAAAATACAAGGTCTGCCTAGATTGGACTAAATTATTCGACTTCTAAGCTAATTTTTATGATGGCTTGTTGCTTACTTTATTGCATAACGTAATAGCCTTATATAGGCAAAGAAACATAAAAGTTCCACCTAAACTAGGACTCCTAGA
>JANZLH020000131.1:181916-194414 GCA_026770325.2 Erythroxylum fimbriatum | reverse complement strand
ATAATTATTAAATTAACTGTATAAATTAAATTAAAATTGTGATTATTATTTATTATTATAAATTTTGGAGACGTGATTAAAAATATACAACACAACTGTACAATATAATAATATACTATTATTAGGGGTGTGGTTCGATGGTTGAGAGCGAAGCTTGATTTCGGTTAAGTCTCTCAGGTTTGATTCCCTGCTAATCCCTTTTGTAAGTAGGGTGTTCAAAAAAAAATACTATTTTGTAATTTTTAAAAAATTTAAAGATTATTTCATAAATTTAAAAATTACCTGAAAGGGCATCTGATAATAACAAATACTGGGACAATACCTCACTAGAATTCAATCCGATATTAAATTCAGTACGATATTTGCAACATTGCAAGGCTCATATTAGGCTAGATCAAGTTGAATCTGAATTGACTTCGAGCTGAGATCGATTGCCGGGCTTACTTGAACATAGTAATTATTTGAATTCCAAGTTAAATCTATTTCTTAAGCCTTGTTAAATATCAATTCGAGTTAGCCCATACCTTACTTGTTCGTTTTGTCTTATTTGTAGGTCCCGCCCTATTAAATGATCATCCAATCGCCACCATCCATGGTAGAAACACTCAATTATGAACCTTACCGATCATCGACCGTTGATCTTCAGACGTAGCTTGAGTTTGTTAGAATCGGTTTCAGGAGATCAGGAGGTGTAATTTGAAATTCAAATCCACTTGGTTCTTCAGAGTAAGCCAAGAAAAATCCTTAACAAACGCTCTTTAACGGTCCTTTTGTCTTCAAAACGGCTCCTCTCTCTCTCTCTGTTTTTCAAGATTTCGCATCAAAGATCAGACCTTTTTTCTCGTCTTGACCAGAAACACTCGACCATACGTTTTTTGTCCAGTAAAGATTCATTTTTTTTCCCAGGAAAATCTCATCTTTGCCAAGAAACAAACATATCAAACATTTGGAATTGAAAGACCTACCTGAAGCCGTTCACCTCTCTCTCTCTTTCTCTCTCGGTTTTTTCTTCAGGTTAGTCCCCACACAACCAGAACCACTTCACTGATCATTCAAATTCTGTGTTTGTTTCTCGAGAAAATGTAGGAAAAGCTTGGAAATTTCACAAAAATCAATAAGCTTTTTGAGGTTCCGTATCCGTTTAAGCACTTCATCTGAGAAAAACCTACAATATCCTTCACTTAATGCTCATTTTTTAGGTCACGATTAGCGTTGAATTCTTAATAATTTAGATGAGCTTAGATTGGTTGCTTGTTTTATTATTTACCGGTGATTTGATTGATCATAATGCGGTAAATGAAATCGATGAAATCGCTTTTAGTGTAGAATTAGGCATGATTTACATCGTAAATGCAGCTAAGTTTGTTCTAATTTTGCCCATGATAAACTTAGTAAGTACTTTAAGGCTTCCATTGTCGACTATGATCTCATCATGGTTTACATATATGATAATGCCATAAATTATTAATCTCTTAAGAATTGGTGCATTTTAGGAAAGGAGTTCATGAAAATTTTGTCCTCTTTAAACATCCAGTCCAAGTGTTTGTCAATGAATTTTGATTCTGTTTTTCACTATTCTTATGTTGTTTGCTTTGTTGCTTGTGAATTGTGTACAGAGGTTTTCTTTGGCAGCTAAAATGTCCAATCACCAAAATGATCCACTTCTGCAAGTGGAAACAACTTGTGGGTCTCTTCTATGTGAATTGCAGGTTTGTAGGCCTCATTGACCTTGCAGATGATTTCATAGTTGTAGGCCTCATTGGCCTTGCAGTTGATTTCATAATTTATGTTCTCATACATAACATATCCTTTGGCAACTGAAATCACAAATTCAAAATTTTTTCACCTGCTATACTACTAAATTTCAGATAATATGGGATGAAGTTGGGGAGTCAGATACTGATAGGGATAAAATGCTGCTTGAGCTTGAACAAGAGTGCCTAGAAGTGTATAGAAGAAAGGTGGATCAGGCAAACAAGAATAGAGCTCAGCTAAGACAAGCTATTGCTGATTTTGAAGCAGAGCTTGCGGCAATATGCTCCGCTATGGGGGAAAGACCCGTACATATTAGACAGGTTAGCTTAAATGGAAATAAACTCTTTTGGTTTCTACAGCTAAGGACTGTCCGTTTGCCTCTACAACTGTTGTGTTTACTATTTGATGCAATACTACAAAGTTTTGTATTTTTTATTATGAAATTAAGAGTACAAAAGTCAATTTTCACCTCAAAAAATCACATATGCTTAGGACAGATGATGAACTTGTTAACTGCAATTCGCACAGTAATTGCTTTCAAGACATTTGGACTTGTACCCAATTAATGGAGCTTCTAATCACAAAAAACTTTATGTGCAAAAAAATGTGAAAGTGAAGTTACCTAGTAAAAATCTAACAACTGAAATGACTGTGACCTTGCTGATTCCAATAAAATAAGTTTGCTCCTGGAGCAGGCTGAAAAAAGTGCTGGAAGCTTGAGGGAAGAGTATCAAAGAATTCTTCCACAACTGGAGGAGATGCGAAAGAGGAAATCAGACCGAAAAAGTCAGTTTGTTGAAGTTTTAGGAGAAATAGAGAAGATGTCCAATGAGCTTCATGGATCTGCTGTTCATATGCAAGTGGATGAAACTGATCTATCCTTGAGAAAGCTTGAAGAGTTAAACAGACAATTCCATGCACTACAAACCGAGAAGGTTGGATTATTCTTTATACTGCCATCTTCAGAGCTGAGTTCTTTCTTCTAAGTGATGTTCAGTGACTGACTTGTGTATCTATTTTTCAGAGCAATCGATTGAAGCAGATTCAGGAACATCTGGATACTTTGAACTCACTTTGCTCAGTTCTTGGTATGGATTTCAAGAAAACTGTAACTGAAATTCATCCAACTTATGGGGTTCAGGAAGGATTTAGGAACATAAGTAATGATGTGATTCAACATTTGGCTACTGCAATATGCAAACTGCGGGAGATTAAAATAGACAGGATGCAGAAGGTAATTTTAGTTCAACTCCTTGTTCATATGTATGGTAAACAACATAAGTATCTTGTTAAAGGTGTCCTTGTTTATGACAGCTTCAAGATCTTGCAACAACAATGTTGGAACTGTGGAACTTGATGGATACTCCTATAGAAGAACAGCAAATGTTCCAGAATGTTACTTGTAACATAGCTGCATCAGAACCTGAAGTAACTGAAGCAAACACTCTCTCTTTGGACTTCATCAAATATGTGAGTTACATGCTGGACCTACTTATTTTTGTTTTTCTATGTGGTCTCCTGGCTTCAGCTTTGCAAAAGTCTGGATGTATGATCTTACAAGTGAAAAATTTGTAGGTTGAGGCAGAAGTATCTCGGTTGGAAGAGTTGAAATCGAGCAAGATGAAAGAACTTGTTCTGAAAAAGAGATCAGAACTTGAGGAGATCTGTAGAAAGACGCATTTGATTCCAGAAGCAGATACCGGGATAGAATACTGTATTGAAGCCATAGATTCTGGTACCAGTCTTAACAAAGCAAAATGCTAGAAGCACGTTAATGCTATTTTATCTTTTATCATTTACTTGATGTTCATGTCATTGCAGGGACTATGGACCCAGCTTGTGTCCTTGAACAAATAGAACTTCAAATTGCAAATGTTAAAGAACAAGCTTTTAGCAGGAAAGATATACTTGAAAAGGTTGAGAAATGGCTGGCTGCCTGTGAGGAGGAATGTTGGCTTGAAGAGTATAACAGGGTAAAATGTCTCCTTCATTGCTTTGTCTTTTTGAGGACAAACATTATTTGTTGTTCCTGCTTATCATCTTGTGGTGTCACAGGATGATAACCGCTATAATGCTGGAAAAGGTGCTCATCTTACCCTGAAACGTGCTGAGAAGGCCCGATCTTTAGTTAATAAGCTTCCAGGTACATGTTATCTTTTTACACCATCGGTTAGTTTGGATAACTTTGGTTGTTTATTTGAATACTGGAAATTGCTCTCTCTGCATGGGACCACCAGTGTGATTGAATGATTAATAAATAATTAACATAACGCTTTCCTATGTCTCAGGTATGGTGGAGGCTTTGGGCTCAAAAACTGTTGCATGGGAAAATGAGAGAGGGATTGAGTTTTTATACGATGGTGTAAGTCAAATTTCCTTTCTTGAGGTTTAGCTCCTGAATTTTTCGCCACTTTGGTGTGTGCAATAGTCTTTGTTTTTTTCATGCTCTTTTCAAATCTGGCTGCTAACTTGCTTTACTAAACATTGCTCAGGTTCGGCTTCTTTCAATGCTTGAAGATTACACAGTATTGCGTCAGGAGAAAGAAGAAGAAAAGCGGAGGCAACGAGTATGGAACTTTCATTTTAGTTAATCGCATTTCTTAAGCAGTAACCTGTACTGTGTATGCATAGAATAAATAACCTTGTAAATCAAGGCAATTTTATTTAGCACAAAGATAGAAGTGGAAAAAAGAAGAAAAAAAAAGAGAAAGGAGACATATGCTAATGAATCCTGTTACCTCTGCCTCTTTTAATACAGGATCAGAAGAAACTACAGGTACAGCTCATAGCAGAGCAGGAAGCACTTTATGGTTCAAAACCAAGCCCTTCAAAGTCCCAAAGTGTGAAGAAAACTCCAAGGTTTTCAACTGGAGCTGCAAGTAACAGAAGGCTCTCTGTTGGTGGAACAATGCTTCAAACTCCTAAATCTTCCCGCCAAGGAAAGAAAGGCGAGCGCATGCATCAGAATGACCCTCTAAATTACTGCCAGGATGATGCCTTTTCAATTACATCAAGTGGTAAGTCCATCTGTGAAGTTACACAATGCACAGGAATTGGAATCAAGAGATTTTTGCTAAATTGCTTTCATTTTTCTTCTTATTTTTGTCTTTTGTTGAAGAGGATATAATTGAAACTGAGCAATAACAGCTTGCCAATCTCCCTCGGGGTCTGGGAAGAACATCAACTGGTTCTTCACTATATTTACTAATTTTTGAAGAAGTAGGTCCTATTTCTTTGAGTTCTTCTGTTGGCTATGTTAGATAACATTTTTACTAAAAAATATATTAACAGAAAACCTTATGTTTTTCATCTTGAAATGCCAATAATGCTTCTGTGATTGTTGTGTTAAATAGTATGGGCTAGTTGTCACAGTTTCTATAGTGTGTTTAGAGTCCTCTGTTGATACAAACTCTTTTTCCCTTACAACTGCAGGCAGAAGAGGGTCAGATATTGCTGGTCTTAATGTTGAAAAACATTATTTCACTACTTCAAATGCTCGTGAACCGGAATCTCCATTGATACGGAAACCTTTCTCGCCTATATCTTCAACAACGTCATCAAAATCCAATATGTTGGAAGAAGCAGCAGCCATGGCACATGGTGACTTAAATAAGGCAATTCCACAAAATAATCTCTCCTTCACAACTCCTTCAAAGACAATTTCTTCTGCATATGAAGAGAATAGGACTCCAAAGACCATACCAATTCCTGTGCCCACAACACCTTCAACAGTCTCAGTTCCAATGCAGACTACTATCACCCCAGCTGCCCAACCAGCTTTTGGTGCTTATCCAGTTGAAGAACAAGACCCTCCTGAGGAGGTTGAATATTCATTTGAAGAAAGAAGAGCCAGATATGTTGTCCCTAAAGCACATATAAAGTCACTAATACAAGTTTAGTATTCTTAATCTTTAGGTTAAACTTGAGTCAGAATCTGTCATTGAATGATATCTTTGCTTTTGGCCCTCTATTTTGGATATTCATGATTTGAAGACTAGTCTTCTGAGTGTATTACAAGTCAATTGCAATTGGCTTTCTAGTCTACGTTGAACCTAACGCAGACTTTGTCGTTAAAGTTGTTTTCTTGGTCAATTTTAATCAAACTCACGCTATTTTACTATTGGTATTTCCTAGTTGCAGCCAACTTGTGTCTTTAAGATTAGAAAACAGAAGGAAATGCAGTTCACAGATTAGTTGTTTCATTTCTGACATGACAGAGAAAGTTAGAGAGGTAACAAATTGATAAGACCTGATCTGAGGGCCTTAGATCTGTTTTTCCCATTCTGCTGTATCCCTGTGCCTAAACAAATCCAAACTATCTATGAAAATTAGGGCATGAGATCCTCTGTCCCATTTTGCCCAGTATCTTCTGTCCCAACAACATCCTAGCCATTTAAATTTCCTCTCTCTTAATTATTGTATGGTTGGGATGTTCTTGGGACAGAGGGTACCGGGTAAAATGAGACAGAAGATTTGAACCCAGAAATTATCAAATTAGAGAGGTAACAAATTGATAAGACCTGATCTGAGAATCTTGGATCTGCTGTTTCCAATGTGTTGTGTCCCTGTGCTTGAACAAATCCCAACCATTCAATATATGATTTATTAGTTATTTTATTGTTATTATTATCATAATGTGTTCAAATAAGATATGTTCAAATCTTTAATTAAATTGATTTTACTTTTAGTAATTTTTAAAAAAAGAGATTACTTTTTGAATATTTTAAATATAACTTATAAATTACATCTTTTAAATAAATTATAAAATTAGTCAACACTTTTATTAAAAAAGGCCTTAAATTCTTAACATTAAAGAAATTTACACTTGAAATTTTAACTTCAAAAATTCAATTTTTTTTAAAAATCATATTTAATTACTAATGAGACAAAAGGATGATTTTTTTAATATTATATTTCCTTTTAACTATAATAGTTTTTTTTTGTTGAAAACAAACTCTCTACTAGTTAAATGTAAGGTTGTATATTACTGGATCCCTTCAAACTCCCCTTCGCCGTAGGATTTTGCTTAATGTTGTTTTTGTTATACTAGTTTTTCTTTCCTGAAAATTGGGATTCCCACCAAATTTATGAGATTAAAGGCAAACTGAAGTACCTTGGTTGGTGGCATATTAGGTGAGAAGTTGGTATCTTTGCCTCATGGTGTTTTTACATATAGGCCTTTTCCAACCTGCCAAATCAAACCTTAACCAAGTTTTATAAGTCATCTTATCCTCCACAAGCTGAAGTAATCTATATTTCAGATTTAAAATAACCCTTTTTTTCTTAAAATTGTGATTTTTTTTACTATTTATTAAGCAAATCCTTAAATACATATAATAGTTAGCTTAAATATTTTTTTTATAATATTTGCGTCTTTAATTATCTTATTTATTTCATATTTTTCAATTACTTATGTGTTTTTATTTATTTATTTATTTTATATCTGATTTATTTATTTAATTTTATCTTTTATTTTAATTTTATCCTTTTCATTTATACAGTTTCTTGTTTATATAATTATCCATTGTTTTTTCAATTTTTTTCAATAGAAAATTTCCATCTCTTAAAAATAATCTCTTTACTAATTAGGAATAAGACTGTTTATTTCTGAACCTCCTCATGCTTTGCATCTTTTTTATTTTTTCTTTTCTTTTGTATGGAACATTTGAAAACAGTTTCTATTAGTTAAGGATAAGGTTGTGTACTATTAGACCTTTTCGTATTTTGTCTCTCAGCAAGATTTCTACTGAGTATTGTTGTTGTTGTTGCGCTTGTTGTTTATTTAATAATTCATAAAAACACATATTTTTTAAAAAATTACTTAACAAATCATGTATTTTTCTTCAAATATTACTTATAAATTTTAATATGTCTCTATAAAAAATAATAATAATTCAATTTTTGAGTCATACTTTTGAATTTTAGAACTCATTCTAAAATACAATTCAAAACTCAATTAAATCTAACTTGAGATAACTTTTGTACCATTTTTAGTCTATACTTCATTCTCTTAAATTGGAACTTGGAAGAATCTTAAAGGTTACTTTACCCACTTGGACCATCCCATTTTCTCTGACACAGACACTAACTGCCAAGGTTGCTTCTGGTTTGGTCATCTTCAACCTTTTCCTTCCTGGGTTTAAGGTTACTATGTTGTCTACAGTGGCTCAGACAGTAAATTCTCTGAAATGAGAGGGCATTTTACTTGGATTTTTTTTATATAGTCAACTTTATGTTTTTGGCTAAAGAGACAAAGAAGATGTCAGTAGTTGAAAAATGGGATGGTTCCAAGTTAGCTTTACAGCTTTAGAAGAACTATTTTTTATGGTTTAAATTATAAATAATTAATGGGGAAATTTTAATAATTAAAATAAAAAGTAATTTTCTTTTAATAATATATTAAATTTTACTTGATCTGGAATTTAATATTTAAATCCAATTTGTTAAATTTCCAAGACGGACGTGAACCATTTTCTTAACCATAATTTATACTTTTGAATAATGGAATTAAAATATTGATTATTTTGTTTAATTTCACAATATTAAATCAACTATGCTTTAATTTTTCTATTTTATTTTTCTGTATTTTCCTACTTTATTTATTTCCTCTTCCTTTTCTTGCAAAACCCTAAATTCATTCCGCTTGTAAGAAATTCTTACCATCACAGAAATATTGTTTTTGCATTTTCTGAGCTTTTAATTTTTCTTAATTTTTGTGATTTTTTTGTCAAATTCATCCGTTGCCATTGAAGCTCTGTGCATCACCTGCAATGGCGGATTTCTGAACCTTAGAAGGCCAACTATTTTATTCTATACTATTCACTTCCTGATCTTTGACGATTCAACCAAAAAGTTTTTTTTTTTCATTTTCTTTGAAGCGAAGTATTCAGTTCAAGTTCCCCCTCCATAAAGCTGTGATTTTTAGAAAAATTTCCTGTCTTGTTGGTGTTGAAATAACCACCTGGAGTTCCAAGTTTGGATCTTTCAGGTTCGTGAGGTTTCAGGGATTTAAGGGTTTTAGAAGGTTTTGAGTGATCTATGAGTAAATGGAAGCAGCAGAGGGAATGAGCATAGGAGTGACTGTGAAAGGAGATGAAGTTCCGGAGACCTACATAGTGGCTCCAAGGACCGAAAGTTCTACGCCGAACCCGAATCCAAACTCGACCACGAACACTAATCAGTTTGTTGCTGCCCTTACGGTGGTTCAACCGTCGTTAGCCACGGACGGTACGGCAGTGAAGAAGAAGAGAGGGAGACCCAGGAAGTACGGGCCTGACGGGTCATTAGCGATAACGACGGCATTGTCGCCGATGCCTATATCCTCGTCGGTTCCTCTCACCGGAGAGTTTTCCGCTTGGAAGCGGGGTAGAGGACGGCCTCTAGAGTCAACGAAGAAGCAGCATAGTTATGAATACCAAAAGAGCCCAGGTACATAGATCAAAGGTCTCTCTTTTATACTTTTTTCATAATTTCACCAACTGTTGAGCTATTGTTTTGACTGTTATTATACGTGGGACTGTAACCTCTGAACACATTGTTTGTTGCTTTACTGAGGTCCTGTATCTGTCTGTTCGATGGTGATATGGGTTTATCTGTTGCTGATGATGATGCAAAGTCTTATGTGGGTCAAAGGTTTTATCCTTTGTTTTGTATTGGGTATTGGAGCCGAAGTGTAGAGGAAATTTTGTTTGAGTTTGATGTGAGAGTGAGAGTGGGACCGTTCTTTTCTGATTCTTTCTTTCTCGCGTCAAGTGGGGGAGGGAAGAAGATATGGATGAGGATAACGTAACGGGAAGGCATCTTTTTTTTTTTTTTTTTAAATGTTCTTACATTACAGGTATATAACGCTTGTACTTGCAGTGAATGGAACAAAAGTTGAGTTCTGAGAAATGTTTTTCCCAATTTGACAGACTTTGTTGGAAGGGTAAAGAACAGCTAGGACCATATGGCTGGATCTAGATCTGCCTTAGGCTAGTAATATTTTTAATAGGTTAGTACTGATGACTCTGGTTATGAATTTTATAAGGGGTCCAACTTCAAATGTGTTGAGTCTGCAAGATGTGCAAATGGTTGTCAAACTACTCATAAAACTTTAGCAGTTACTTGGCATATTATCTGCTCATTCTAATCAATGTGGGGTAAATGGTTTCCCATATTTGGACTTCCAGAAAAAATTATGTCAACTGGAAACAGCAATTTCACTTTATGCCAAAATGTTTTGTAATGAGAAGCTTAATTATTCTAAAACCAAGTTATACAAATGCTTCGTTCTTTCTGGTTCTTGGTTGGGTCAAGGACTTGTTGAGCAATCACTGATATCTAGTTTTTCACTTGATCGACTTGCCAGCTTTGCACACCAATCTTTTGGCTTCGTTTCTGTTCTACAATGCTACACTTCAAAACTGCAAGGTTTCTTTTACGGTTGTACTGATTTTCTAAGATATTTTGGATTCAGGTGAAAGTTTTGCGTACTTTGTTGGAGCGAACTTCACCCCTCATGTGATTACAGTTAATGCTGGTGAGGTATGTCTTGAGATTTTTCCGAGTTAATCTTGATGCAATAGGAGGATGTGTAGTACATCAAGTCACTCAAGTTACTGTTCTTCATCTGAGTTTGTTCCAGGAAAAAAAATTGAAACCATGATTTAAACATGTCAACAGTAATCCTTTTTCCTAATGATATGTTTCACCTTCTGTATGCATTAATATGAACTGATTGCTTTCACTTTTCCTATAACAACTATAAAGGAACTTATCGTTGAATATCAGTTGGTATATGAAATATAGGTCAAGTTCACCTCTTTGCAGCCTTTATATTTTTCTTGTATGGGGCATTATCTAATCAGCCACTTCTCATTCAAGAAACATGTTTGGCGACTTTAAGATGTCATTTTTATGTTGGGAGTATTTTTGAATCACTTTCCTTGTTGATGTTATAGGATGTAACGATGAAACTTATGTCTTTTTCTCAACAAGGAGCTCGTGCTATCTGCGTTCTCTCTGCAAATGGCACAATCTCAAATGTTACACTTCGTCAACCTAGTTCGTTCGGTGGTACCCTAACATATGAGGTAGTACCTTTTTTATATAACTGGATTGGAATTTAGTACTTTGGTGAATGTTGATAACATGAGAAGTTCCATGAAATAAGTTTCCGCTGCTCACTGACTGATGATATCATCTGAGTAGATCTCACCCTTACCATTCCTTTTGTGCAAGAAGAACAGAGCCAGTTCAGCTTAAACAATATAAATGTAGCTTTGATAACTATAACTTGTAAATGCTCAATTGAAGTTAAGAAGATGGACATGTGACTCTCTCCACTTACAATAAGAACCTGTCTACTATTGTGAGTCGGTCGAACGAAAAGGATTCTTTTTTTCTCGTTATTCTTAGGCTGACTAGTCTTTTACAAATGGACTCAAGATACACCGCAGTATTTATTTCATCATGGACATAAGAAGGCATGTTCATTTATTTTCCACATTAATATGACCACTTCTAAGACACTATGAATGCATTATCTTTTCAGGGTCGATTTGAGATACTTTCCTTATCTGGATCGTTTATGCCTACTGAGAATGGAGGAACAAAGAGTAGATCTGGTGGAATGAGTGTCCCTTTGGCAGGTGCAGATGGACGTGTTGTCAGGGGAGGACTAGCTGGCTTGCTAATAGCTGCTGGCCCAGTGCAGGTATCCATCGTTTTAGAAGAAGAAAAGTAAAAGGGGTTGATTGGATTTAATGCTAATAGATTACAGCCATATGCTTTTACCTTTTTTAGATTTTTAATCGATAAAATTAAGTGGTTATGAAATGCTGCAAAGATGTTATAGTGATAATCTTTCCAGACAGACGCTGTACTTATTGCATGATTTAGCAGTCATTCTGCTGGACCACATGAACTTGTATGTTATGCTTTTAATGCCTGTTTTTGTGGACTTGTTTGTTTGCATCAGGTTTGATAGGAATATCAGTAGAGAATTGTATTATTTACGTAGATGTAAGGTACAGTAGCAGTATAACCCCAGGAAGATAACTCCTAGGCCAATACAAAATCTGTATTTCCAAAATATGAATGATGATATATCCCTCTCTATACCGATTCCTATATATCTTCTGTACCTCCTTATTCTCACTCTCTGTTGTAACTAATTCCTAACCTCTAGCCTATGTGGCATTTGTATTTGTTTCCTTCCCCATTGTACCCCCTACGGATGTGGGTTGGAATGTCTTAGTCGCTGTTTACTAATACTAGTACGAGCATGCTGATAACTAGGAAGGGTGCTAACAATTCCTTTCTCCTCAAAAGGCATGTTGTCCTCAAAGTGGATGAAAAGGGCATTGCCCTTCTTCTTCTGCTGGTGTGTCTCTCCAATGAACAAGCCACTGAATGAAACAACCCCCAAATCATCTCTTTGACCCTTATTCAAGGTTCCCATTTCATCAGGTAGTGTTCTTTCGATCTCTAAAGACCAAAACAATCCTTCAGCTTCCAACTTTTGATGCTTCAAAATTGATTGCAGTACATGGGGAGAAGAAGCATGCATATGAATTCCCTGCAGAGTAACCTCTACTCTCTTCTGATCAAATGACATGTACATTCTCTTCCAATCAACCTTCACGACCCCTAGTGTCCCTAACCAAGCCACACCCAAGATTAGGTCGGGCCCTCCTGTGTCAAATACGTGTGCATTCACACTAAACTCTTCTCCACTCAACTCCAATTTAATCTCTTCGCAAA
>JANZLH020000131.1:69957-89614 GCA_026770325.2 Erythroxylum fimbriatum | reverse complement strand
AATTTTGATAAAATAGAAAATAATTAATAATTCAAAATTTTGAATTATTTTCATTATTTTACAATTAATTATTATATTTAGATAATTATTATATATAGATATATATTATATATAGATAATTATTATATATTGAAATAATTAAAATTTAATAAAGATATGTAAAATAAAATGAATAATTATCATTATTATTTATTATTAAGATTTTTGAAAGCATGGTTGATGTAAACAGTAAACTAGTAAAGTATATAGTATAACTGTATAATATACCAATATGAACTATTTTGCAATTTTTAAAAATTTTAGGGACTATTTCATAAATTTAAAAAATTTCACGAAACGGTACCCGGTACTGACCGATACCGATACAGTTCCGTTCCAGATCTCAATCCGATACCGAGTCTGATACGGTATTCATAACATTGACACATACAGGATAAATAACGTCTTTAAACTATTGTCACAAAACAACAATAAAGGCAATTAGTATAAACCAACATTGCTTTATGCCTGCTTGGAATTTACGAGGACATCTCCCAAATGTACACTCCAGGAAGACGTAATCAAGTTGGGCACCTAGGCTTTTTCCCATTTTTGCTGATAAACTTCTCTAGTGATCACTGTAGACATTCAGGCGTAAGTCTACAATCTCATGCGTGCAGGATATTACCGAAGCTGCCTTTGAACAAGAACATCACAGTTCTTGAGGTTCATAAATCCATGCCAGATAGGGGATCATCTGTCAATAACGCTCTCCCAGTATCATTTTTGTTGGAATAATACGAGAGTTTTTCATTTGATTTTCTCATCCCACGTTTCGAAACATTCAAAATGGAACCGGAAAAACAAGCAAACATAATTATGCAATTCATTTAGAAAAGCCAAAGATTCCCAAAATGAAACAAATAAACAGATTATGAATTGGTCGGTTTTAACAGCAAAGATTACAGTTGAAATATAAAGAGTAGGAGTTTGTCTCACATTGGAGAAAGAGAGGAAAGAAGACTAACATATAAGTCTAGTGAGTTACTCTACTTATAACCAATTTGTTTTAGGATAGAACCTCACTTAGACCTGTATGTGGTATAACTTTCTTTTTCGTGTGGGCCCATAGGTCCATTGTAAATTCTAATATAGCATCAGAGCAGGTTGCTCTTATGTTAGTCGTTAACACCTCGAAATGATAGATTATGTCACGTGTTAGACTCACGCGTGAGGGGTGTGTGTTGAAATATAAAGAGTGAAAGTTTGTCTCACATTGGAGAAAGAGAGGAAAGAAGACTAACATATAAGTCTAGTGGGCTACTCCACCTATAACCAATTAGTTTTAGGAAGGAACCTCACTTAGACTTGTATGCGGTCTAACTTTCCTTCTCGTGTGGGCCTGTAGACCCACTGTAAATTCTAACAATTACTACACTAAATTAAACTAAAAAGTAAAAAACGAGTAGCAAAAATAGTTAAAAAATTTCACCATTAAATCGACTAAACCAATTCAATTTTTAAAACATTGGTTCAATGGGTCGTAGAGGGCTAGGCTAATGCTCGACTAGATAGAGGTCATTTTTATGAACAATTTTATTCTTGAATAATATGTATTTATATTTCAAATGGTATTAAAAAATTAATTGAACAATATAATATTTAACTATTCTGCTATAAGATTTGCAATATTCCTTCAGAATATATAAAATTTAAAGTTTGAGCTTTAAAATGAATAATTAGAAAGAACTCAAGAGTTTAATTTTAAATCATTAAATCACTAAATTCAGAATTATGATAAATATGAAAATTTGTTTGGATGAGTGTGTAGATATCCTATCACAAAAGATTCATTTATAATTTTGATTTTTTTCACTTCTTTGTAATATTATTTAATTATTATATAACTTTTATTATATTTTATTTTGTATATTTATATATCTAAAATAATGTTGTGTTCTCAAAAGTTTTAATAAGAACAAATTATATGATAATTTAATTTTAAAATATACAAATATAAAATGACCGAAATTTTCGAGGTTACTTCAAATTTTTCTTTCAATAGATTATCTATGTAACACGTAGGATAGACCTTATTACACGTCCCGAATCGTTCATGAAAGGGTTAAAAATGAAAGAAATGCGGAATACTTGATTTCGGTTCCATCTATTTTTTTGAAGCAGTTTTCGAGGCCAAAACAAGCTCCAATCTTTTGGGACCTTTACGGAAAACGTTCACAGATACGTGGTTAATGTCTTTCTATAGTTTTTTCAAGACGTAAGCACTCTTAATGGGTCAGAGGATCCGTAAATTTACGAATTATATGAGCAACTATATGAGACCTTAACCTTTATATATAGCTTTCATATTGGGCTTTCCCATTACAAGCTCGATATGGGCCTGGTTCATACTAATCGGGATTCATTTTTTTTCCCGAATTTAGACCCATTAATTTAGATCACTTATTGGATCATTTTATTACCTTTGTCCAGATTAAATTACGTAACTTAACCGATAAGTTATTAAAAACAAAAAATACAATTAATAATTGTCCAATATTACAGGGAAAGACAAAATTGTCCAGCAATCTATACGTACGAAAAACAATGATGAGTGAATTTATAATTATAAGAAATGATATTAGAGTTAATAGACGCTATGTCTTTTACATATGGTAGTTAACTCCAAATCTAAAACATTTCAGTTTGATCGAATTTCAAATCAAATTTAGATTTTTTTTTTCAATTTTTGAGCTTAAATCCGAAATTCCAAAGTTATAAGAAAATAATGGCCTTTTGAATAAAACAACGTTGTTTTTTGTTTTTATTTTTTAAAAATAAAAAAATTAGGTTGGATCAAGCTTTGAGTTGCACAGGTCCAATCAAACTCAAACTTTGCACCAAAAGGTGGAATCAGCCACCCCAGCTGTCCCCACTCACGGGCCCAACCACAAAATGAGGGAGTAAATTACGGTATCTACTCGGTCAACCCACCAACAGAGCGGTCCTTACCACCTGTTTACAGGATTCGAACCTAGGACCTTGCACCAACTAACCCTGCTGAAAGACTAACTGAACTACACCCATGCGGGCCAATCAAACTCAAACTTAATCAAACTTCAAGTTGATCTCGAGTTTGAGCAAAAAAAATTTTCCCGAATTGAAATTTGGACAGATTCAGTAGGCTCATCCTGACCTATTATCAAGCCTAATGCTTTCAATTCAATAACCAATCATTCCTTACACTATTTCTATATTCTTCAAGTAATTGTCCATTTCATTAGACTGGAAAGGAATGAAACAGAGAGGATGAGAGAAATATAGGCAATGAAATGAGGGCTTCAAAATTTTTATCAGTTGCTCACAGTACAGTAATACACTGATCATTTCATAACGTAAAAGAGCCTGTGATATATATTTCTCTCTTTTTTGTTTTTCTTTTCTATTTGTGTTTCTTTCCACCTAAAAGGATGTATAAGCATCTGTTTGTAATTACCATATTCTTCCCACAACTTCTTCAACGTCCCATAATAAGCGACTATACTCAATCCCCTTTATTTGCACTCGGCAAGTTCAATGATAGTTATAGGTTGCATTACGTTTTAGTGAGTAATTTAGTATGCTTTTAATTGTTAATTAGATGATTTGTGCATGCTTAGGTTTAGAATTATGTTAGTGTGATTATGTATTTGTGTTTTTTAGTGTTATACGGAGTTAGAGCATGATATCGGGCTTTCATTTTGTATGTTTGAGGTGTTTGATGAGTTTGTTAGTAATTAAGATTATGTAAAGAAGGCCGTAGAAGACTTGGAGAAAATTTGGAGGAGGAACAAGTGCCACGATCGTGGCAGAAGTAGGTATAACAGGCCATTGGCCACGATTGTGACAGAAGCAATTTTTAAGTGTCACGATTGTGGCAAATGCGATGACAAACGCGGGGACTACTTTCGAACTCAACTTTTTAAGGGTTATTTTGGACATTTGGGCCAGGTAAAACCTAGTTTTTACCTTAAATGAGAAAGGACTATAAAAGAAAAAGAAAGAAATCCTAAATAGGGCCTCCATTTGCCATCTTAAGAAAGAACACAAGAGACAGAGAAGGAGAGAAGAGAAGGGGAGTTTTAGTCAGCTGCTGTCTTGCCACTCCAACCCAACCATCTCAATTTATTTTCTATTTCTTCTTGTTATTCATTTATCTTGATGTATGCTTTGGGTTTAAGGATGTTGAATATGTTGCCAAGGATGTTCTAAACTCTTTCAGGGATTTGTTCTTGAATCAATGTTAATTTAATTGCTTTTGATGTTAATGTGTTAGGTATTGTAATTGTTTGTCGTATTTGCGTGCTTCGGTAATAAATCGAGAAAGTGAACTGATAGCAAAATGATTAGGTTGGGTAATGAGAGTTAAACAATCTAATAAATCACATAAACAATCAAATCGGTAATTAATACGAAGAGAGATCTCATGTGAGGACCCAATTGTCTATTAGAATGCTTAAGATCTAATTAGGTTGTGGGCTGTTTTTGTCAATTGATAGATTGCAATTTCAGTAATTCAATTCAATTAGGGTTTATGATTTAGGATTAAAACAATATAATTCGAAAGAGAGTAATCGACCATTAGAAATTCTAGGACTAATACCGAATTAACTCTAGAGTAATCAAGTTATCATTAGATGATACGATACATCTCCCTTTCTCATAATTGGTTAAGTTTCTTTGTGTGATTTTCGATTTGTCAATTGGTTGGGTTCAATTTTGATTTTCTGGCATTAATTTGAATTTTCAATTTTCAATATATCCATATTCAGTAGCGAAGTTACTGCTAGGTGAGGGTGGGCATTTTTTTTTTATTAAAGAAGAATAGAAGAGATGCAAATGTCCATGGTGGATTTGATACATTGCCCCTCCTGAAATAAATTCCTGGCTTCGCTACTGTCCATATTCAATTGCTTAATTTTCTGCTCATTTTTATTTTTATTTTAATTACACTTTTAAGCTTTAGACAAATTAAGTTTCGATTAGTTCACTAATTCCTCGTGGAATCGACACCTCATATATTAAGATACGATTCGTGCACTTGCGAATTATTGAGGGTTTTATAAGATTAAATCTTACCCAGCATTTAACTTTCAGTTATTGGTCCATTGGCTATTAAGAATCGTTTTTGTATATCTTCCCAAAGATCCTGTGCCACCTCCATATGTGAAATAATCAAACGTAGTGAAGGTTCAATTGTATTCATAATCCAGGAAACTAATAATGAATTATTAGTCCACCAATCTTCAAGATCTGGAAACCTCTCATCTGATTCATAATTAATATTAAAAATTAATATATTAAATAATATATATTTAGTTGATAATAAATAATATTAAAAAATTAAATTAAATCATTCATAATTTATATTAAAAATTAATATATTAAATAATATATATTTAGTTAATAATAAATAATATTAAAATAGAAACAGAATTTTTTTTTCATATTTTTGAAATAGGAAAAAAATAAATAATAATTTTTATTGAATTTGAAAAAAAATATATTATATCAAAATCGTCTGGCTTGCACGTTTGTAATAAAAAATCACAATAATACAAACAATAAATAAAACAAAACAAAACCGTTGTCTCTGTCTATCTCTTCTCTCTCCAATCCTGTAATTAGTTCGTGCCAACCTCTAACGTTCCATTTCCCGCGAAAAACTCTCTGGAACAATCTTCTCTTCTTCTCTTCTTCTCTTCTTTCCTTTTTTCTCTGTTCATGATTTCTTCTGCAACGTGATCTGTTCACACTCACAATGCAATGAAGAACTCGAACTTCATCGTAACCACCGCCAGCACCACCACCGCAGAGACAAGGTTTTTCCATGTCGAACTCGCCGTCTTCAACTGCCAACCACGAGAACCCGGCGGCCTACAAGCTCCGAAAGATCCCTCCCATTCCGATTCGTCGGACGCAGAGGCATGCCGCCGATGATAACCGCAGTGAACCTGATGACAATGGGAGGGTGGTTGAGGCGGAGGAACAGTCTGGTAAGCGAAAGGGTGGAGAGAATTCGCCGATAATTATGGCGTCTAGTCTCGGGTTGAACCATATTCGGACCCGATCCGCTCCGTCTCCTTCTCCTCTCGGTATGGTCACGCCTTCCAAGTTTGAGAATGAAGACGGTTTTCGTAAAGAGGAGAAAGGTGGCGTTAAGTTGAATATTCCTCGAAATAGTAACATTGGTAACAGTTTGCCACCGATTGAGCCAGGTAATGGTTGTTGAGATTCGTGTTTTTTGTGAAAGTTTCGAGCTTTTTGAAACGAATGAAGCGTTTTCTTTTTTTGTGTAGAGTTTTGAGGGGACTCTTGTTTTGAATTTTTGAACAGGGAAAAGGGTTTCTTGGAGCCAATCGAAATCGTTAAAATGTCCACCATCAAACAATTCACCTTTGGAGGTACATTGAATTGGTTGTTTCACGGGATTGTTAAGTATTTGCTTAGAGGTTTATATGTGAGCATGTGGGTTGTTTTTTGCCTTTCCTATTTTGCTCTGTTTCTTTTTTTCTTTGGTTTACTTTTTCGCATTTATAGAGTACTCATGCAGTGTTTGTCAAGGAATTGCAGTCACCGCGCTTCCAAGCTATACTTCGTATTACGAATGGAAGAAAGAAGAACGCCCCAGATGTCAAGAGTTTCTCTCATGAGCTCAATTCCAAAGGAGTTAGGCCCTTTCCGGTTTGGAGGTCTCGAGCTTTTGGTCATATGGAGGTATATTCTTGTTTTTCACTCCATTTTATATAATTTGCATCCTCTGATCTGTCCCTGTTTTTGTTGGTGTATAAAGGTTAACTTACTTGGTTCTTGCTACTTTAGGAAATTATGGTGGCAATCAGGGCAAAATTTGACAAGTTAAAAGATGAAGTGGATTCAGATTTGGGGATGTTTGCTGGAGATTTGGTCAGCATACTTGAAAAGACCTCCGATTCTCATCCTGAATGGAGAAAGTGTTTGGAGGACTTGTTAGTCATAGCCAGGCAATGTTCAAAGATGCCACCTAGTGAATTTTGGGTGTCATGTGAGGCCATTGTCCAGAAATTAGATGATAAACGACAAGAGCTACCAATGGGGATCCTCAAACAAGCACATACGCGTCTGCTTTTTATCCTCACCCGATGTACTAGGCTTGTGCAGTTCCAGAAGGAGAGTGGTTATGAAGATGTTCACATTCTAGGTCTGCATCAACTTAGTGATCTTGGGGTTTATCCAGAACAAATTCTAGAAATTGCACAGCAGGACTACAGTGGTCCATTGACGGGGGGGAAGTTGATACCTGAGAAGCAGAAGGAGGTTCCTGGTCAAGAACTTGACAATGTCATTGCAAAGCACGGACAAATTGAGAAAGCTCAGGAGATTGGCACTGCCAAAAGTGTTGATTCAACGAGTAGTAGTTATAGGATGTCATCTTGGAAGAAGCTCCCTTCTGCTGCTGAGAAAAATCAGAAGGTCAATGATAGTGTTGTTACACCTTCCAAGGACAAAACAGAGTCACTTCATACTAAGGACACAACAAGAATTGGTGGGGATGACCATTCCGAAGTTATTGAAACCCCAGATTATCTCCCATCTTCAGCCTTAAGAAAAGCTGGCTGGGGATTCTGGGGGGAGCAGCAGCATGTTGCATATGATAATTCAATGATATGCCGTATTTGTGAAGTTGAGATACCCATTGTACATGTAGAGGAGCACTCTCTGATATGCACAATTGCTGACAGATGTGACTTGAAAGGCTTAACAGTAAATGACCGACTTGAAAGAGTTGCAGACACTCTTGAAAGGATATTAGAATCATGGACACCGAAAAGCACACCAAAAAGCTCTGGTTCTCCAATAGGAACTATTGAGACCGAAAGAGCAGGTATACAAGAGGAGCTAGAGAAGTTAACAGATGAGAACAGCTTTTCTCGTTGTTGCTCTCAGCACATTCTTGATGATGCACCTGATGCTGATAATGCTTTTGTCAGGGAAGACCAAGTCATTTTGCCAGATATTTCGTGTGAAACACGTTCCATTCTTTCACCTGATGTAGAAGCAAAAACATCATCAGGGGGGAGCTTGACGCCAAGGTCACCCTTATTAACACCACGGACAAGTCAGATTGAACTGCTTTTAAGTGGACGGAGGACAATGTCAGAGCTTGAGAATAGTAATCAGGTGCGTCAGCTGTATATGGACATCGTTGTGTAGTATCCAAAGTCTTATTATAGATTCCTTATGAAAAACCATTCTGAAACTGACGTGACACTGTATGCCCTCAATTATTTTGTACAGTTGGCCTCTTGCTGATGCTATGCATATAATAACTTAGTTTAGCCATCGAGTTTGTATTGGCTTACCAGTCTTTTCCCTGATTTTCTTTTCCCTGATTTTCTGAAACATCTGGATATTTTTAACGTCAAAATGCATCTATACTAACTGCCACCAAATACCAAAATATCCCCACATTATATGAAGTAAGCTCATTTTATAGGAACTAAATTTGAAAAAAGTGCTTATTTAGTTAGTTAATTAAGATCGCACTAGAATTTTAGACTCTAATCTGGTTCTTGTATGGTGCTTTAGATACCAGGAAAATTTAGACTTTATAAGGAGACATAGAGGTGATGTTTTCAAAGACAAATAGCTACTGAAAAGAAAATTTGCTGACGTATGAAGCTATTCTTGCAATATCTTTGACTATCTTTCACCAATGCTGTCTTCCTGTCTCTCTGTATTCATTATTTTTAACGAAGCTTCCCTGTACTTGACTGCTTCTAAGCCATTAAAAGCTAATGCTATGGGATTTTTGGCATTAAGATGTATATGGTACTTCTTGTACAATTTTCTTCTTTACTGATATTATCAAGAACTTTTGGTGATACACTCTCATTGTCCTAAGTCATGTTCCGTCTGTTTGTAGTTGTTCTTTTCAGAAGATTTTCTTGTATCTCATGCTAGACTGGAAATTTAGCACACTGCCAGCTTTATCTTAATATCATTGTTTGCTAATCGTGCTGACACTTTATGATTCTTCTTTGCTTCAACTGTCAATCATATAAATGCATGACAGATACACAAGCTACTTGATCTTGCTCGTTCCATTGCAAAGATAAACGGAAATGACTATAGCACATTAGAATGTTTGATTGAGCGTCTAGAAGACCTGAAATATGCTATCCAGGACAGGAAGGTGGATGCTCTCATTATTGAGACTTTTGGCAGACGCATTGAGAAATTGTTGCAGTAAGTTGGTCTTTCATCTCAAACTTTGTCAATAATACTAAAGTTTCAGAAGTTAAATGGCTTAGAGCTGTTTTTGCTACTTCTACTATTAATATACGACTACTTGGCATTTTGCAGGGAAAAGTATGTACAATTATGTGCCCAAATAGATGATGAAAACCCATCAAATCATTTAGTTGATGATGAAAGTTCTGTGGAAGATGAGGGTGTTCGCAGTTTGCGTGCAAGCCCTATCAATCCATGTTCTAAGGACCGAACTTCTATAGAAGATTTCGAGATAATAAAACCAATCAGCAGAGGGGCATTTGGGCGTGTTTTCCTTGCCAGGAAAAGAAAGACTGGCGATTTGTTTGCTATAAAGGTCAGCATTTGTGAGAATAAACAAATGGCAATTAGAGAACTATTGAAGCATTATCTCTTGTATATGAACTCTTGTTCCTAGTCGATGTGATAATTATATACTTAACAATATTTGCTCCTCAAATGGTGGATATGAATTTCTATTTCATCCTTTCGGGACAATGGTGAAACAATTTTAATTTGTTGCTCACTAATATGTGGCCTTCTTTTTCTATTCTGCCCGTTTTACGATCTTCTTCTGCATTACTTCTGAATAACAGCACATCTGCATTCATCTGCACATATTTCATGTTTTCCCTTAATAGAATTCAGACTGTAATCTCCTGCCCTTGTACATTCTCTGAAGTTTAAATCTTAGCACTTGAGGAAATGCTTCTACCTTTTAATCACTTGAGCTATACTTTTTTAGGTGGTTAGCCTTTATATATATTGAATTCAGAGGCTTAAAATGATATTGGCATGTTCAAGTACCTTTTTTCTTGATGGAATTGATATCCTGAGGATAATTTTGCAGGTTCTAAAGAAGGCTGACATGATCCGTAAAAATGCTGTTGAAAGTATATTAGCAGAGCGTGACATCCTAATAACAGTTCGAAATCCTTTTGTGGTATGCAGGCCTTAAAATGTACAACCACTTTTAACATGCAAGGCATAGTGAACTACTGTCCTAATGACTCTGTGATTGATTATGAACAGGTTCGATTTTTCTACTCCTTCACATGCAGGGAAAATTTATATCTTGTCATGGAATACTTAAATGGTGGAGATCTTTTCTCTTTATTGAGAAACTTGGGCTGCTTGGATGAAGACATGGCCCACATCTATATTGCAGAAGTTGTAAGGGCTTACTTATGCATTTTCTTCTGTAGTGGGAAAGACTGATTATTTGCTTGCCTTTCCTTGAATTTTCTTCTTCGTTATCAACTAACAGTACTTTTACACAAGTCTTCCTAATGGAGAATTTATTGTTTTACAGGTTCTAGCTCTGGAATATTTGCATTCTTTGAATATTATTCATAGAGACCTGAAGCCAGACAACTTGTTGATCAGTCAACATGGTCATATCAAGGTTGACATTTGGAAAATATTTTCTAACAACCGGAAAGATCAATCTTTCTCTCATAAGTATTGAACATGAAGTTATTAACTGTTTCCTTTGGCCTGTGGACTATCTTTTGGAACAAAAAAGAAAATAGCAAAATGTTAATATTGCTGGGCACTTTTTAAGATCCTCTAATCCATTCTGATACAGTTGACAGATTTTGGGCTGTCAAAGGTTGGTCTCATCAAGAGTACAGATGACTTATCTGGGCCATCACTCGGTAGTTCTGGTTTTCTTGCTGATGAACCAAAAAGTCAATCTTCATCCAGGAGAGAACAGCGTCAAAAGCATGAAGTTGTAGGCACTCCTGATTATTTGGCACCTGAGATACTTCTTGGCATGGGACATGGTTCGTAGTTATTATCTTAATAAGGTTGATTAAGGCTTTTGTTTATTAGCATTTGATCATTAATTCTAGTTTCCTCCTTGAAGGTGTAACTGCTGATTGGTGGTCTGTGGGCGTCATTTTGTTTGAGCTGCTTGTTGGTATTCCTCCATTCAATGCAGAAACTCCACAGGTAGGGCCAGTCATCCCTTCTTGCACCATAGACCATTCACCAATGTACCCTTTTTAGTGCCGACTGCAATTTATTGAAACTGTTCTTACTTGGCACCATGTTCTGTTCTGCGTTTCAAAATGAACTAGAATTTGTTACTATAGAAAATACACACAAATGTTAGTTCTAGTCATTTTAAACCTGTATCCTATGCTGCAACATGCTTGTATCCTCTACTGCAATTGGTATCATTCTAATGGCTCCTTTTTATTGCAGCAAATATTTGACAATATAATGAACAGAGACATACCTTGGCCCAAGGTCCCAGATGAGATAAGCTATGAAGCTTATGATTTGATAAATAAGTAAGATTCATACACGCTTTCTAGAGCTCATTGTTGATATGATGCTGTTCAAGTGATTGATATCCCTTCAAATGCTTAACCAATTTTCAGATTGCTGACCGAAAACCCAGTTCAAAGATTGGGAGCAACAGGAACCACTGAGGTAGTCTTGACAACCATCGTTACTGCTTGCATAAGTAGGCAATTAATTGAGACTAATTGGGTACATTTTCTGATAGGTGAAGCAGCACCCTTTCTTTAGGGACATTAACTGGGATACGCTAGCAAGACAAAAGGTTGTTTTGGCTCAAATACCCTGTTCTTTGTCTGCAAATTATCACCATATCTAGAACACTGAACTTCCTTTTGGTCGCAGGCTATGTTCATACCGTCAGTAGAAGCGCATGACACTAGTTACTTTATGAGCCGGTATATTTGGAATCCAGAAGAAGAAAATGTTAATGGAGCCAGCGATTTTGATGAGTTGACTGACACATGCAGCAGTAGCGGCTCATTCAGTAATACGCACGATGAAGATGTATGTATAAAACTCAGTTTTCATAAAATGCCCATATCTTCACATTTGTCTTTATATTGACAATTCTTAGTTGCAGTTATCAAAATTGCTGTTGATACTTTCTGATTACTAAATAACCAATGAATGTTATGTCTTGCATCTTATCTGAATTGACAAAGACCAATACTCCAATACCACTTTGCATCTTGTTTAAGAACAATCTCTTTACTGCAACAATCTCTTTACTGCAATCAACTCGTCTTTAATTCGAATTAACAACTGCCTTATGCAGGGAGACGAATGTGGTAGCTTAGCTGACTTCAGCGGTCCAACTCTTGCTGTGAAGTATTCGTTCAGTAATTTCTCCTATAAGGTGAGACTTTCAACTGCTACATTTTGTTTAAGGATTTTTAGTGCCCAACTGGGAAGGTTTTCAAGATCATCTCCTGGAATTACATACTAATACTCAATCATGGGCCTGAATTTATGCTTCCATGATATCTCTAGTAAGCTTTAGTAAAGGCAAAAGATACAAACTTTTTATAAGATTTTTCAAACTCTTGGTCTCGTTATAGTATTTTAACAAAATTCAATATTAAAGTTGGATCAAAGTAGTCCTAAAGATTCTGTCGTATATTTAACAGTCATTCACATAATAGTTTGTCAAAATAACTCGATAACAACCCAATAAAAGGTGGTACTACAATGTATTCTTTTTATAATTTAGAAAAATAAGAATATTTTAACATAAAGAGTTTCGGATCTTTTACCCATCTTGAATAATCACAGCTAAGTCTCTATATTGCCTTTTGTTTAAGAATTTATTTCTTTTATTTGCAGAACTTGTCTCAGCTAGCTTCTATCAATTATGATATGGTTATCAAGAATGCCAGAGAAGCAGCAGATGCCTCCAAAACTTCTGTTCCTTAACCAATTGGATGTTGCAGTGAGTATTACCTCCTACCTATTCTTCTTCATTGCTAAACTTCAAGAGATGATACACCATTTTCTTGTTTCCAAATGATCTTTCATCCACCTCCGTTTGTGCTCTAGTCCCGTTAAGGATTTTCCTGATCTTCAATTCATCTTCAGGGGAAGTTCGAATGCGAAAATTTAAGAATCTCTCTGAGAAAAGACATTGATCTTCTTGAGGTAAATCCATGTTAGAAAGCTTTGTGTCCAAGCTTCTTGAGGATGGACCTGTTAAGGGGATGATAATGGTGACACAGATACCAGTTGTTAAGGTTTAAGAGAAGTGTAGTAAAACGCAGTTTAAGTTCATATTTGTGACTACTGCAACTCTTGTACATATATCTATAAATCCTAATCCAAAATCTTCTTCTTTTTTTTCTTTTTTCTTTTTCCTTTTCTTACATATTTTGCTTCTCCTCCAAGATAGCATCAAATCCTCTGCGCCCATTATTCTGTTCCAACCCTATTTCTGCCTAAAATTCTGTGCCTATTATATCTAAAACGACGTCGTTTTAAGGCAGAAATAAAGTTGGAACAGAGTAATGGGCACAAAAGATTTGAACCCCTCAAAGATGAGAACTTGTATCTATAAATCCTAATCCAAAATCTTCTTTTTTTCTTTTTCCTTTTCTTATTCTTTTTTCTTTTCTTACATATTTTGCTTCTCCTCTAAGATAGCATCAAATCTTTTGTGCCCATTATTCTGTTTCATCCCTATTTTTGCCTAAAATTCTGTGCTCATTATATCTAAAACAACGTCGTTTTGAGGCAGAAATAAGATTGTAATAGAGTAATGGGAACAAAGGATCTGAATCGCTAAAAAATGAAAACTTATAATTGAATATCCTGATACATGATTTTCCATGTGCATTTGTTATTGACGAGTACAATTAAAAAATATCCAAACTTGAATAATGCTTAAATACAGTTTATTTTGACATCTCAAACAATTTACAATTATCACCATAACAACAATTAATGTTTTTCTCTTGCTAAAAAAACTAATTTTTTTTTGTAAGTATCAAAATAATAAAATAATAATTTAAGTATCAAAAATTGCATAATTACTACTCGTTAAATGAATACAAAATATTCAAAAATCATATATAGTATGTTACTAAATTATTTTGAGTTGTAGATTGATCCGATGTTTATTATCAACGACTCATATTCACTTTAAAGCGATATTATTTTGATATAGATTGATTAAAAAAATGTTATTTTAATTTTTAGAATTTTAAAAATGCAAAGATTGTTTTAAAAGTAGAATTAACCTTTTAAGTCAACTCTTGAATTTTAAATTTAATTTGAAATCTAGAGTTTAATTTATTAATTTTATATTAACTGCTGTAATGTTATCAACATTAAACACGGAAGAAAGTGGTCTCTTAGGCCCAAAGAAGCCCTGACCCAGAGTCTTTGTAAGAAGAGCCCACTGGATATTGGATCGCCAGTGACGTAACGAATAATCACGAGAACACTCGGAGGCGGGGTGAAGTAGAGAAAAATAAAAAACGATGTGGAGGCGCGTGGCTTCACTTGCTCCGGTGACTTCATCCACTGGATCAACCTTACTTAGCAAAGTTGCCTCCTTTTGACACCCTTTTTTCAATTTTCAATGTTCCAAGTTGTGAAGTTTCTTAGTCTAGTATAGATATTGCAGTCATGGCTTTACACTGTTGTGGTATTGAATGTTAACTTCCAGAGAGGAGCTAGTAGGTTGAAGATTCCGAAAGCTTTTCTCGCTGATGAGCCCTCTGAGGTACTTGTGTGATGTAGCTTTTTGGTAGCACTTGGTTGTGATAGAGAAATGACCAGAGAAATAAAGGGAGAGAGAAATTAGTAGAATAAGGACAGAATAGTTGTGGGTAAATTGTTATCCTTCATTCAGTGCTCAAAGGCCGCATATATGCAATTGTTTCTGACAACTCCACAACGCAATAGAAAAATACAATTGAAACAATTCTATAAGCAGACAAATAAGTAAGAAGACTAAAATGTCCCTTATAATTAATTGACTCATATCAATACCCTCTCCTTGAAAAGATACTTGTCCTCAAGGATCAAACTGAGGAAACTTCTTCTGCAGGTCATAGAAATTCTCCCAATTGGCATCCTCCGGAAATGTATTGCTCCATTGAATCAACACTTCACTAACTGCTCGGTTGTTTTTCTTAACCATTCTGCGGTCAAGGATTGCAACAGGCTCCTTTGCAATGAGGCCATCATCATCAAGGATAGGTAAGGAAGGTGAAACAGGGAGAGAACCAATGTGCTGCTTAAGTTGTGACACATGAAAGGTGGGGTGGATGCGAGCAGTAGGAGGAAGATCCAACTTATATGCCACAGAACCAATCTTAGCCAAGATTGTAAAGGGGCCAAAGTATTTGGCAGCCAGCTTCATGCAAAATCTGTTGGCAATTGATTTCTGTCTGTAAGGTTGGAGTTTAAGATAGACAGAATCACCAATGTTAAAGCTCCTTTCCTTGCGGTGCTTATCTGCTTGCTACTTCATTCGATGTTGGGCTCTTTGCAAGTGAAATTTAAGCAAGTTGATAGCAGCTTCGCGCATCTGTAAACTCCAAAATTCAGCTAAAGGAATCCATTTGCTCCAATCCGTAGGCTGCTCAGCAGTCATGCACCGAAGATAGGTCTCCAAACACCTATTAACCACCTCGGTTTGACCATCGGTCTGAGGGTGATAAGAGGTAGACAGCTTCAAATCAGTTCCTAAGAGCCGAAACAGCTCCTTCCAAAACATGCTGAGGAAGATCTTATCTCTGTCACTTACTATGCTTGTAGGTGCCCCATGAAGCCTGTAGATGTGGTCTAGGAACAACTGAGCAACAGAGATAGCAGTAAAAGGGTGAGACAGTGTTAGAAAATGGGCATACTTGCTCAATCTGTCAACGACAACAAGAATAGTATCTTTGCCCTGAGACTTTGGCAAGCCTTCCACAAAATCAAGAGATATTTCAGTCCAAACCCTCTCTGGAATGGCTAGAGGTTGCAGCAAACCAGAATAGGCTGTAGTCTCATACTTACAAGTTTGACAAGTAGGACAAGAGCGGATAAACTGTCTAATGTCCTTCTTAAGTCCCTTCCAGTAAAGAACACTTGCCATTCTTTTCATTGTGGCTTCTATACCAGAGTGACCCCCAGTGGATGAGCTATGAAAATAAGAGAGCAGTTGCTGTTTCAAACCAGCATCATTGCCGACCATAAGCTTGCCTTTCCTTCTCAACTGATCACCAGCCCAAGTGTATTTCATATGCAGAGTAGTACCCTGCTTTAACTTGGCAATTAAGGCAATCAACCGCTCATCATTATACCAAGAAGATTTAATCAATTGCAACAAATCAGTATGCAGCAAAGAGATGGCATTACATTCAACGTGGGGAAGTCGAGATAAAGCATCAGCAACTATATTTTGACTACCTTTCCTGAATGTTAAAGAGAAATCATACCCCATCATTTTTACAACCCAAAGTTGCTGAGCAGGAGTGGTGGTCTTCTGATCCAGCAAAAATCGCAAGCTATCATGGTCAGTCTTGATATGAAAATGTCTGCCCAAGAGATAACCGTTCCATTTCTTCACTGCTGTCAAGATGGCGAGCATCTCCTTTTCATACACGGAGAGTGCTTGATGCCGTGAGGAAAGACCCTTACTGAAGAAAGCTATTGGTTGACCATGTTGAGTAAGAACGACACCAATACCTGTAGCAGAGGCATCAGATTCAACAACAAATGGGGTATTGAAATCTGGAAGGGAGAGCACAGGGGCAGAAGTAATAGCTTCCTTCAACTTAGTCCAAGCAGCGGTGGCTTCATCATTCCAATAAAAAACATTCTTCTTTAAGAGTGATGTTAAAGGTAAAGCCAGGACACCATAACCTTTTATAAATCTCCGATAGTAACCTGTAATCCCTAAGAATCCCCTCAGGTCTTTCAGAGATTGAGGTAATGGCCAAGTAACAATGCTGTCAATCTTCTTAGCATCCATGGAAACACCTGTAGGACTAATTACATGCCCTAAATATTCTATCTGCTGAGCCCCAAATTCACACTTGGAAAATTTGAGGAATAACTGATTCTCAAGAAGTAAGGTGAAAACCAGTTCCAAGTGCTGCAGATGTTCCGACCAGGTGGCTGAATAGATGAGGATATCATCAAAAAACACCAAAACAAAGTGTCTCAAATAGGGCTGAAAAATTTTATTCATGAGGGATTGAAAGGTAGATGGTGCATTTGTTAAGCCAAATGGCATTACAAGGAATTCAAAGTGGCCATGGTGGGTTCTAAAAGCTGTTTTATGCACATCTAAAGGGTGCATTCTCACCTGGTGGTAACCGGCCCTCAAGTCCAACTTGGTGAAAAAAAAAGCACCATATAGCTCATCCAATAGTTCCTCAACTAAAGGAATAGGAAAGTGATCTTTTATAGTCAGCTTGTTAAGCTGTCTATAGTCCACACACATTCTCCATGACCCATCCTTCTTCTTTACTAGGACCACAGGTGAAGCAAAAGGGCTAATGCTGTCTCTTATAACCCCAGATTCCTTTAACTCAGCCACCAGCTTTTCAATCTCGTTTTTCTGCAGAACAGGGTACCTGTATGGCTTCAGCTTGACTATCTGATTTTCATCCTTGAGTAAGATGCGATGCTCATGTTCCCTGGAAGGAGGTAACCCATGAGGGGGTGTAAAAACCTCAAAAAACTCATCAAGTAGCTGCTGCAACTCCCAAGGAAGAGAAAACAGCCTGTCGAAGGGATCTTGCCGCACCACCATTTCCTCACGCATAGTTGTCATGAACAAGGTACAAGCCTTCATAGAGCAACTAGAGATCTTGCTAATCTGTTTATCAGAAGCATGAGAGATTTCTGCCATCGTAAGTCCCTGCAGTGTAAAAGAAACATCTCCCAAGGTGAAGGACATAGCTAAAGTAGTGAAATCCCAAGTAATTTTCCCCAAGTCCTTGAGCCATTGAATTCCTAAGACGGAATCACAACCCAGCATAGGTAGAACCCAGAAATCAGCCTTCATGGAGTAGCCTTGACAGCTCCATTGAACTCCCCTACAAATTTCTTGTGCCAGCATCACATCTCCATTAGCTACAGAGACTTTGACACCTTTAATTTTCTGAGTGGAAAATCCTAATTTCTTGACCAGTGTAGAGTCAATGAAATTGTGAGTGGATCCTGTGTCAATCAAGAAGATCACCTTGTGATTCTTTATCCTGCCCATAACTCTCATTGTCTGAGAACCAGATGTGCCAATGAGTGCATGAAGTGAAATAACATGATTGTTATGTTTCTCGGACTCAGCAGAAACTGGACTATCCATAGTGTCCATACAATCCAAGAACTCATCAGGTTCAATCAGGGAATCATCACTCTCATCAACCAGAATGTGATAGAGCTGAGATCGCATACATTTGTGACCCACGATATACTTCACTCCACACCACATGCATAATCCCTTCTTTCTCCTTTCGTCACGTTCCTCCCTGGTAGGTGGTTTCGTAGGTGTTCTAGGATTATCAGGCTTGTGGTAAGGAGGTTTAGGTGTTGGAAAATAACTGTTTGGTTTAGGTGAGGTAGGGTAAGAAGGAAACAGAGTCTTTGGAGTTGGTAAAAGTGGAGGTAAGTCTGTTTGTGGTGGAGGCTGGTGTATAGTGGTGCTTAAGGTAGGATGTGGTGGATGTCGATAAGGAAAAGTAGATTTATGTGGGGTTTGAAAAACAAGGGATTCAACTTGTTTTGCTAGGTTATAAGCATGTGTGATGGTTTTTGGATAAAACAAACGCACCGGTCTTGCTACGTCAGGTTTCAAGTTGCTAGTAAAGATACTAAGGGCATAATCATCAGGGAGTTGCAATAAGTTCAACAAAAATTCAAATTCATCATAATACTCATCCACAGTAGTTGTATGTTTCAGACTAACAAGCTCAAACATGGGATCTGTAAACTCATTCTCAGAAAAACGAGATCTCAATTCAGCTAAGTAATGGGTCCAGTTGACCGCATTAAGGGAGCCTTGGTTTTTCATGAAACGTTGGTGCCACTGTAAAGCTTTGCCATCCAGATGCATCATTACGAGTCTGACCTTGTCCGTCTCCGGAGTTTGGTCGGCCTCGAAGAACTGTTCTATTTTCAACCACCACCCTTTAAAATCTGTACCGTGAAAACGAGGACACTCCATTTTGGACAACTTAGTCTGGAGACGAGTAGAACCCGGTGAAGGTGGGTCTGTCGCAGCTCCTCCGATTACCGATACCCCTGACTGAAGAATCTCATCGGAACGCTTCGATGTTTCAGATGTGGGGTTTTCCTGAGTTTTCCCAAAAGCGTGTCGTATCTCCGCTGCCAAAGCTTCAAACCCAGCTTTAAACTCCATACGAAGCTCCATTTTCAGCTTTTCAGAAGCTGAACGTGTCTCAATGGCAAGTTTTTCCAGATCCTGCTGAAGCGTAGAGACATCCTTCTGTAAACGTGTTGTGACGCCGTCACCCATGGCCGGAATCGATGGGCTCTGATACCAATGGTAGCACTTGGTTGTGATAGAGAAATGACCAGAGAAATAAAGGGAGAGAGAAATTAGTAGAATAAGGACAGAATA